>OZ012626.1:19013980-19184009 GCA_963942485.1 Pediacus dermestoides | reverse complement strand
GAATCCAAATATGAAATAAAAATTAGGGATTGCTATTTAAAAAAACAAAGATGGCGCCTGCTTCCACCATTTTCGAAAGTGCCGCCATCTTGCAAATATTTCATTTTGACTCGTAATCGTCTATTATGCCTAGGTTCTAAATTTCAGATCTCTATCTCAAGTAGAAGTTGAAAATTTTTTAATGGGCGCCTTAAAAAAATCACCCTGTATAACGAAATAGGAAAACGTTATAATTTATGTTTAGATAACAATGGTACTCATATTGAACAATTGTTGAAATAATCAACTTTTTCATTAAATTTTTTGTTTAATTTAGGTATTAATAAGTTTTTTGTTGTTGTAATATGTTGACAGGTTTTGTTTTTTCTAAGCCTACTTTATTTTATATAATAAGATTTACTTTAGTATTTGAGGGAAAACTCGGCCTAATACTGTTAAAAATATTTCAAAATTTAGTTATAGAACAGAAATAATTTAAATTGGATCATAACTTTTAAAAAAATAAGAATAAAAAAAATTATTTTTTAGAAAAAAGACTCAAAATTAAAAGACCTTTCCAATGATATAATAAAAGTTGTATGTTGCTGGAAAATTTTTTTGAAGCGTCACGACGGCTAGCGTCATATATATATATATATATATATATCGCGACGCTTCAAAAAAACTTATTAATACCTAAATTAAACAAAAAATTTAATGAAAAAGTTGATTATTTCAACAATTGTTCAATATGAGTACCATTGTTATCTAAACATAAATTATAACGTTTTCCTATTTCGTTATACAGGGTGATTTTTTTAAGGCGCCCATTAAAAAATTTTCAACTTCTAGTTGAGATAGAGATCTGAAATTTAGAACCTAGGCATAATAGACGATTACGAGTCAAAATGAAATATTTGCAAGATGGCGGCACTTTCGAAAATGGTGGAAGCAGGCGCCATCTTTGTTTTTTTAAATAGCAATCCCTAATTTTTATTTCATATTTGGATTCGGCACTTCATTCTGAGTACAATGAACCAAGGTTGTCATTACTTATCTGTCATAATCAATGACATATGTTAATTTTTCTCTTAAAATTTCTAGAAACAAGGGTTAACTAAAAAACTCATATCTCATGAAGCGTGAAAGATAAGTCAATGAATTTTTTTTTAATCGATTCTCTAAATTTCCAGGAATCTTTCTAGCAGTAACCCATGTCTGAGCGAGGTTTCCTGCGATTGCTACGATTTTTTGAACTTGAGAATCAGAAAATGTTCAAAACTCAATTTTTTCAAATGGCACCTACCTATTCTTAAGTCACCATTGGATGTAAAATCGAATTTTAAGGGGAGTTATACTAGCATATTCTATACCTAACTCCTTTCGTTTTGGAATTATTTTCATATTTTTAGTAAAAAGGTAGGTATTTATTGATTTTTGAAATTCATAAGTAGTCTACGAACAAAAACAATTAACATTTAACAGAAAATGTAATTGAATCAACGTTTTGAATACAATATATCTGCAAAATATTTTCAATATGCCCCCAATTCTGCTGCAGACATTTAATTGTGCGTCTGTGTACAGCAGTACCGGTAGCTCTTCTTATTTCATTTAGATCTTTTTGTTAGATAGCAAACAACAGAACTGGCACTGATTTTGACATTTATTTTATTGTTGTTGATAGCAACATCAATTGTTTTTGTTTATAGCCTACTTATGAATTTCAAAAATTGTGGAAATCAATGAATACCTACTTTTTTCACAAAAATTGCAAATAATTCCAAAACGATACGGGTTAGGTATAGAACATGCTGGTATAACTCCCCTTAAAATTCGATTTTACATCCAATGGTGACTTAAGGATAGGTAAGTGCCATTTGAAAAAATTTTATTTTCAACATTTTGTGATTCTCAAGTTCAAAAAATCGTAACAATCGCAGGAAACCTCGCTCAGGCATGGGTTACTACTAGAAAGATTCCTCGAAATTTAGAGAATCGATTTAAAAAAAATTCAATAACTTATCTTTCACGGTTCATGAAATATGAATTTTTTAATTAAACCTTGTTTCTGGAAATTTTAAGAGAAAAATTAACATATGTCATTGATTATGACAGATAAGTAGTGACAACTTTGGTTCATTGGACTCAGAATGAAGTACCTAATCCAAATATGAAATAAAAATTAGAGATTGCCATTTAAAAAAACAAAGATGGCGCCTGCTTCCACCATTTTCGAAAGTGCCGCCATCTTGAAAATATTTCATTTTGACTCGTAATCGTCTATTATGCCTAGGTTCCAAATTTCAGATCCCTAGCTCAACTAGAAGTTGAAAATTTTCTAATGGGCGCTTTAAAAAAGTATGTGACTTTTCCTACAACATTAGCATTAATTTCAGCACAGGCTTCGATAATCTTTTGCTTTAAATGATCTATATTATTAGGCCGGCCGCACACCAAAGAAACATGAAACATAAAACATGAAACAAGAAACAAATACGTATACCTATTTCATAAAATCTGGTGTTTTTTTATGAAATAGGTATATGTATTTGTTTCCTGTTTCATTTCGCCATTTAGAATACCGTCAAAATAAAATCCACAGATCTCGCAATTCTTACAACCATCGGAGGGTGTTGAAAACAAACACAATATATAATCATGATAAAAAATGTTCGCAATCCTTGCAACCATCGGAGACATTGGAAATCATAACACCCTATTTGAAACATAATTAACTGTTTATTATACACGCAAGGTTATTATAAACATAGAATTTTTTAGCATTTTATTTTTGAAAAACTTAAGTAGTACTTATTAATATAATAACGTTTGATTCTTTAAATTTCCATTCTAGGTAAGCCTTGGAATTTGAACGTACGCGCCGAATTGATTCATGTGTCCTGTCAGTTTCAAACAAGAAACCTGAAAACCTAACCTTTTTTGACATTTAACGAAATGAGGTGTAATCAAAGACATGATTTTTTTTTCCACCGCCAACTCAGAAGTTAGGTAGTAAGAAATAATAAAAATCATTTTTAATTAACCAACTTACTTATGGCCCTCGGCTATGGCCTCGGGCTACAACTTTTCTACTCAGTGTCACTTTCTTCTCTTATAGTGTAATACACTATGTCCCAAATTTTCCGATTTTTCTTGTGAAAATTGGAATTTTTCGTCATGTTGTGATACATCGTCGGAAAGGTAATAAAAAATGCTATTTGACAGTGCCAAAAAAACCATTGACGTCCATAAGAAAAACAAAAGTTAGTAACCGTATCTCAAAAAACAAAAGAGTTGGAAAAAAACTGACAACACCATTAGAAGTATCTTAAAAAAGTGCATGAAGAATGTCAAAAACTTAACAGCACAAAATGGATAATAAAAAAAATATTGAGCATTAAAGAAAATGCAACATTTTGGTTTTTCCCGAATATCTCAAAAACTAAAAGAGATATTCAAATCTGTTAGCTAATCTTAAATGGCCTTGAAATTCTTAATAACTTTCCTAATTTAACCGTCTTTGTATCTCCAATAATAAAGAAGTTACCCATAGTGGAGCCACCAATTTGGGACACAGTGTATACTAATTTCTAAGCAGATAGCACCTACCATCCGTTGTTTTTAATCATAAATGAGTATGTTTGTTTATATTAACAACATTAAAATCCAGTCCGCCTTGCACGTGTTTAACATAAACAATCCTGAACACTACCATACTGTTCTAAAACCACAGAATACCCTCTTTATCTAAAACTCACATAAAAAACTATAACCATTGACAACAAACCAGCATAATGTGGTCCAGATACACAATTTCATATTTAGTTTAAAATACTATAGGTACTTTTTAAAACTCCCTTTTCAGCTAATTTCTAAAATTTAAGGATATAAAAAATTCCAGCTATATAGGGTGGTTCGAATTTTACCTTCAATAATTTGGGAATCAATAGAAAACTTTAAAAAAACATCAATTTTCTTAATAAACTTATATCGAAAACGCAACCGTTTCAGAAATTTATAATTAGGTATAATTTCATCCCCGTGGTTACGCCACTGCTTGAAGTAGGAAAACAAATTATGGTGATTAATATGGCACTTATTAAGAAAATAATATCCACCAAATTTCAACAAAATATTCCCTTTGGTTCAGGAGATATTAAATTTATTTAAAAAAAAATATGCAACTTCAACACTCAGTATTTCTGAAACGGTTGAGTTTTCGATATAAGTTTATTAAGAAAATTGATGTTTTTTTAAGGTTTTCTATTGATTCCCAAATTATCGAAGGTAAAATTCGGACCACCCTGTATAATAGTAATCGTAATAGTGTTTGTTGTTTTCTACATGTTTTCAACAAATTAAGAACTACCTGGTCTAGTTTGTTGCATTGAATCCTTTCATGTTAAAGCGAGAAAATTCTACTGTTATTAAATTTTAAGTTTTTTTAAAATAATTATTTAAATAACATTTAGAAATATTTATTAAGTAAAATCGTACTTACTCGAATTTAGTGGTTTTCAGCTTTGGAATTTAGATTAATAGATTATGCGCTGTGATTATTCAAAAATACTACTTTTAAATTTTTTCATTCATTTAAATTACCCAGCCGACCCAGCCTGTTTATATTACAACGATATAGGAACATTTCACCCATCCACTCTGATCAGTACAATTTTACTGAAATGGCAACATTCCAACATTGGACACTGATCGTACGTGGTGCTTTTCAACCTATCTACTCGTATCTCATCTAACTGCGCTGCGTGACGCTTGAGCGTTTCAGTCAGATCGGGAATTCTGCATCAGTTAAGTGTTTTCCACATTAAAATTGACAGATAAGTTGTTGGCCCCAAACTGCACCCAATACATTAACAGACCATCTGTGCTGGTATATGAAGTATAGTTCTTTAGTTCTCTACAACCTTAAAATGACAGAATGAAGCATTTTTTATTTCCATGGCAATCTAAATTCAATAAAAAGAATAGAATAATTTCTCATACGGTATAAATTATTTGAAATATCTCCTAAAATATTAAGTTTAAGTATAAGGAATATTTTATGAAAAAGGTAGAAAATTTAAACCTCTACAACCTACGTCAGTAACATACAGGGGGTTCCATTTGAAAAAATAGAGTTCTCGTTGTTTGAAGTCAATGAAAACTGACGGTCAATTGCAAACACCCTGTATACTATAAATTTCAGATTTTTGTATCACAATATTCACTAAACCTTACTTTTTAGAACTTCGAAATAACTTTTCAAAAACTACAAAGTGTAACTAAAATAAACGTGTTTTTTTAAATCTCTAATTTTGTGAATTTTCTTTTTAAAGTGTAAATATCTCGAAAACCGTTCATTTAAAAAATATAAAACCTTCACACTTTTTCATCTAAAATTACATGTTGAATCTGGAAATCTATTAATATACAGGGTGTTCCATTTAAAATAACGAAGTAAGTAGCTGTCCAGCCGTAATTAAACACCGTGTATAAATGGATATAATTTTAGGTTATGGAGCAGTAAATTTCTAACAACTTTTGTCTTTACAAAATTTTTCTATTTCCAAACCTAACGAATTTATAGAAGAATGCCAGGGTTTTGACGGACCCTGTATTTCTTTTACCCTGTATATATGTGTATATATTCTCAATAGGGTTTAGATCTGGGCTTCTTACTGGCCAAGAAAGCACATTAATATTATTACCTGCTAACCATTCTTTGGCAATTATAGAAGTGTGCACCGGGCTGTTGTCATGCTGATAAATAAAATCGTTTTGAGGAAATCTATTTCTAACAGACGGAAGCATTATGTTTTCGAGGACGTTATTATAAGTGGGTCCCGTAAAACGGTCATCTAATCGAACTAAAACTCCTTTACCATCAGCTGAAATCCAAGCCCACACCATTACAGAAAATCTTCCACTGTTGGTTATTCGATTCGTGTATTTTTCCTCGTATCTGCAGTTTCGTGGGCGATAAACACGAATTCTGCAATTATTGCAAGACTGGAAACTTTTTTCGTCGGTAAAGACAACATTTCACCAGTAACCGTTGTTTCTATTTAAAAAATTATGGGTAATTCTACCCGCCTTTGTTTGGTCTCTTCTGTTAGAAACGATTTTCTAGCAGCAGAGTAATTGCCTATTCCAGCATTTTTTATTCTTCGTTGAGCTGTTCGAATACTTCCTGGAAAGTTAGTTCTTTCCCAAGCTGCGACAGTTGTCGAAAATGTGTTTTCTCTCACATGCTAAACCAATTCTTCATCATGTTCAGCATTTGAGACAACACGACCTCCTGATCCTGCTAAACGTTCCACTGTATGCGTCTTCTTCTAATTTTTAAAATACATATCTGGCTTACATTATAAAGGGCCGCTACTTGTCTACTTGACCAATTATCTTCTAAATGTGCCACAATAAGAAAATTTCTAGGCATTTTACTTAAATATTTTACATAAAATATTGTGACACAAGTATACAGTGAGGTTTTTTTATCAGTCTCCATACCGATTTACATGGTAAAATATTTAACTCGTGTTAATGGTTTTTCTACTGCGCATTTCAAAATGATTTTTGGCATACTATTAGTTTGCATCTTTTTTTACATATTCTAGTAGAAGTTTTGAAAATGTCAAGAATAAAATTAATTTATTTAAAAGGGAAAATAGTTACATAATTTTAGCTCATTTTCACATTAATAGATATTTATTATATAAGTGTGGAATGTGATGTATTAGTCACGAAAGAAAAAGTTTAGCCACGACGCCCGAAGGGCGAGTGGCTAATTTCTTGAGTGACTAATAAGCATTCCACACGAATTTAATATCATATTTTATCCATCATCGCCGTTAATTCTAAAATGTAAGATTATTTTATCGTTATTTCAATTGACAAACTATTTGACAAATGAAACTGTCAGGTTTTCAATAATAAATATAACAATAATAAAGTGAGTTCCAAATGATTCTCTCACTAATGAGTAATGATGAACATTCTATGTTTCAAATCGTCATAGTAATAAGCTTATTATGAATCGATGTTGGATAAAATTTATTAAGTTAGGAGGCTTTGTTCATCACGGGCAAGCAAATAAATAATCCAAAGCTCTCAATAAAATGACAAAAAAATACTCAAATGTTGTTAATTTCAATGTTCAAACTGTCTACCATAAGAAGCCGCTACACAGTAACCTTTTGAAAGTCTTTCACACTTAATAAAAACATGCAAATGAAGTGACAGGTTTAAATTATTTATTTGGTTGTCAGTGGACAAAGCCTCCTAATTTACTAAATTTTAATGTGAAAACTAGCTAAAATCATGTAATTATTTTCCCTTTTAAATAAATAAATTTTACTTTTTACATGTTAAAAACTACTGGAAGATGTAAAAAAAGATGCAAACTAACAGTGTGCCAAAAATCATTTTGAAATTCGCAGTAGAAAAACCATTAACACGAGTTAAAGATTTTACCATGTAAATTCCTATGGGGACAGTTAAAAAAATCTCACTGTTTGACAGCTAATGATGTCACTAAGCAGTTATCGAGCCTATGAACATGATTTAATTTACAATGGAAAAAATTGCCTGGAAACTATTCCGTGTCGCCAACTGTACATATTATTGAGAATATTGACAACATAAAAAAATTCATAGATTTCGCAATCCTTGCAACCACCGGAGACATTGGAAATGATATCATCTAACATAATATATGAAACATAATTAACTGTTTATTATACACGCAAGGTTTTAAATATAAACAGAATTTTTTAGCATTTTATTATTGAAAAACTTAAGTATTAGGTATTAATATAATACACATCTCAATTTACAAGTTAGTAACTAGGCAGTAAACATAAACATTTCCAATGTTAAAATTGTAAACCAAAAGTAGTTTTATTTGTTACTTCATTTAAAAAAGTAAAAACATAATTTATTAATCAATTATTTCACTAATCTTAAACAATATTAATTTTACACAGACACGTCAGATTGAAATTGCGCATATTTATTGAAATTTTGTAAATTTAAATTTTTCTGAAGAAGGGATTAGTTATCTAGTCATGAACTAATTTAGTAGTTTATTAAAGGTCGTGTCTAGAGTCCCGTCAGACAGGTGCCGATTGCGCTCCCGTTAAAGGAGTTTGACGTCATTACCGATTTATGCTATTATTTAAAGGAAAAAAAAACCTATAGATAACAACCTAACCTGGTCCGTGACTTATAACCGCTCCGAATAAATAAAGCATTTACTTAAAATAAAAAACGTATATCGAACAAGCAAAACTTGGATTACTAGGCAGATGCTCTACCGCTACACAACATCGGCTTATACCGAAGGTGGTATTTATTCTGAACAAGAACAGTACAAATATTTATGACGTCACACACCTTTAACTGGAGCGCAATTCGCACCCGTCTGACGGGACTCTAGACACTATCTTTATTAAATTTCCTGATAGGTATAACACTATTAGATTTCCTTCTGCACAGTTCAATAAAAAACATAACTGTTGATTTGAATAAATCGAAAATTCACTCAGTATTACATTGAAGATAACCAGGGATGATTCTTCAAATATGAAAATGATATTAAAAAAATTTTTCTCCAATATACGGAACCTCAATTAAAGGTCACAAAGTATAAAGGGTGATTGAAATTAAAGGGACACTACATAGTACATACGTGTGACAAGACAAATATTGCAGGGTAAAAAATCAACAATTATAAACAATACGTACCTAGGTAATAATTATTCATTTTTACTCTGTCGAGGGGGATCGCTATTTTCGTGTTGCTTTCGGGATTAGGTACACCCGGTTATTAATGAAAATTTTAAACCCATTTTAACTAAAAATACACTTACGTTGTGGCGTTGTTTATGCTTTTCTGATTTATAGGTCATAGTCTAAGTATAGGTACAGGGTGTGTCACGGCAGTAGACATAACTCTATTACTAAACACAATTTGGTTCTAAAAAATGGTACACGCCCATTATATAATGTGCTCTATTTAATGAAAATATTGCCACCTTTCTGGTACTTCCGGTTATACCGGAAGTAGGCACAAACTTTGTAATTTTAAATGGAACACCCTGTATATTTTTGAATTTTTAGATTCTACACTTCATTTTAGACATAAAAGTATTAAGGTTGTATAATCCTAACATTAACGGTATTATAATTATTTACACTTTTTAATTTTTTTTTGACAAAAACGCAGATGTAAATAAAAATTCAAATCTTGACAATGACACATTTTTTCCAAAGTTTTTTTCTTACGTGTGAAGTAGGAATATACAAGCAATAAGCTGATATAGTTTTGGAAAACTTGCTTTATACAGGGTGTTGGTGGTTGTCCGTTCATTTTTAAATGGAACACCCTATATATTTCCACATTTTCGAATTCTACACTTAATTCTAGACATAAAAGTATTAAGGTTGTAAAGTCCTAAAATTAACGGTATTATAATTAATTACGTTTTTTCCAATTTCCAAGGTTTTTAAAAATGAACGATCAACCATAAGCACCCTGTAGATATAAAATAAGTTTTTCAAAACCATATTACCATGTTTCTTGTACATTTCTACGTCGACTAAAATTTGTTCTTTATTATATTTAATTTAATATTTTTCATTTTTATTTATTTTATTTATGATAATTAAGTAATTAGGTTTCTTCCAATTTTTTCATACAAAAACTTAGAGTCAAACATTTTCATATTTTACTAATGACACGTTCTTTCAAAAAACAAACCAAATTTTAGTGGACGCAGAAATGTACAAGAAACACGATAATATGGTTTTAAAAAACTTATTTTATACAGGGTGCTTGTGATTGACCGTTAATTTTTAAAAAACGTAATTAATTATAATACCGTTAATTTTAAGACCTTACAACCTTAATACTTTTATGTCTCGAATTAAGTGAAGAATTCGAAAATCTACAAATATATAGGGTGTTCCGTTTAAAAAAAATAAGTTATCATTGATTAAAGTTTTTAAAAGTGAACGGACAACCACCAACACCCTGTATAAAGCAAGTTTTCCAAAACTACATCAGCTTATTTCTTGTATATTCCTACTTCAAACACAAGAAAAAATTTTTGGAAAAAACGTGTCATTGTCAGGATTTGAATTTTTATTTACATCTATGTTTTTATCAAAAAAAAATGAAAATGTGTAAATAATTATAATACCGTTAATGTTAGGACCATACAACCTTAATACTTTTATATCTAAAATTAAGTGTAGAATCTAAAAATTCAAAAATATACCGGGTGTTCCATTTAAAATAACAAAGTTTGTGTCTACTTCCGGTATAAAAGGAAGTACCAGAAAGGTGGCAATATTTTCATTAAATAGAGCACATTGTATAATGGGTGTGTACCAATTTTTAGAACCATATTGTGTTTGATAATAGAGTTATGTCTACTGTCAACTCGTCGTGACACACCCTGTATATTTTTAATTAAAATTTAAGTTTTTATGAATAATAGGAATATCACTAGCTAATAAATTATTAATATATAGTTCAACGGGATCATGATTGAATTGAAAATACAAAAAAGCAAAATTGTTCTATCTAGTCCAAGTAAGTAAGATTTTTGGAAGGAATATTTTCAAAGATTTTCTATTCTGCCAGGTGGATCATTCAGAATTACATATTTGTAAAAGTGTCTGGTGTGTTCAACACATTATTTATTACTCTGAAAGTAAAAGAATCCGACGCAAAATGATTTCAGATTCGTGATCTATGCATGAAAATTAGTAATACCGGATGATTTTTTTAACTTGAAACTTTCAAATATCTCGAGTAATAAGCACTCTACGAAAAAAATGTCCATAATCAAAATTTAATCATGCCTCGGAGGAAATACATTAGTGCTAAAATTAGTCCCCCTCCCCGCTCCTTGTAGCTGGAGCGGGGGGTAACTTTGAAATCTTTTTTTTATTACAGATTTGGATTTTTTCTACGAAAATGCGGAATGACGTTTTTTCTGACAATAAAGGAATAGTATATTTCATTACCAGTCTGGAAATAAGGATTGTTTCGTGCGCGTGTGACAAATTCTCGTGGGAGGCGAAGTCGAACACGGGAAGTCATGCAAGCACGAAAAATCCATTTCTGGACGTGTAATGAACGATATTTTTTATTATGCTTATCTAAAAACAACCCAAAAAAAAGGATTAGAAGTAATTTTAGGACATTTTATTTTCAAAGTAATTATAATACATCGTAAAAATAGTAGGCAAACACGATTAACATTTCCATAGCAACGACTTGTTTATTATCGGCGATGCTTTAGTTTCTGCCATATTTAGTGCACGGAAAAAAGAATAGGAGATCGGGAAAAGTTTTCCGTGCGCTGTTCTGAAAACGTCACCTTTACGTCATTGCAAAAACAGATGAAAACAAGGTGTTTTCAGATAAGTATAATAAAAAATTTTTTCCGCACACATTTTTTAAACTTTCCGCACGCAAACAAAAACATAAAGAAGTACTTACATTTAGTTATAATTGTAACATTTATTTAATATCTATCAACCGGAGGAGTGCACATTAGTTCATCGCTTTCGCTTTAGTTTTGAAACTCCATATTTATATTCACGTAATTTGATCTCAAAATCAAAATTATTTCGATGACAGGACACAATTTATAAACTGTCAACAGCTATGAGCTTTCAGTTCTATGACAACAAACTCACTTGATGTTTTTTTTAATTAGAAAAAGATTTACAAATAATTTTATTTTTTACAAATTCCACGTTTTCGTAGAAAAAATCGTATGTAACACGCTTGCGGAAATGGCCCATGACAATACTCGTGTGATTGCAGCACTCGCTATCGCTCGCGTTGCAAATTTCACACTCGTATTGTCATGATGCGTTTTCCGCATTTGTATTACGGCTAAAAATAAGTAAGATTTGTCTGAAACATTTTTTTCTATTCATGCTAAATGGGGCTGTAATTTTTTTATTGTTAATTGTAGAATCGTACGCATACCTAGGTCCTCAGTAGGAGAAATCGAAAAAAAATTAATTAATTTAAGTAATTTTATCACTAATGTATTTCCTCCGAGGCAAAATTAAATATTGAATATGGACATTTTTTTCGTAGAGTGCTTATTACTCGAGATATTTGAAAGTTTCAAGTTCAAAAAATCATCCGGTATAACAGGGTGTCCCAGTTTATATCGTCAGGATTTCACCAGTCGATAGTTTACCGAAAATTAAAGGTGGTTTGAATAATAAACTATGGTCGAATGTTGCTTCCTTTTTGATGTACAGGGCATTAAAGAAAATAAATTATTCTAAATAATTTGCTATAAATCAATAACAAAATATCTGATGTGTCCAACACATGACTTTCTTATACATTACCATGATACAGTTTTAATCTTTGGAAAATACTGAAGGGGTAGCCAATAATCACATGCAGTCAACATTCAATACGTTATTAATATAATCATAACATTTATTTATTATTATTGTTTTCGTTATCATAGAAACCAGTAAATTAAAAAAAAATAATGGTCCTTCTGGGATTCGAACCCGCGACCTTCCGTTAGGCAGTCAAGTCCCTTTAGTCACTAGTCTATCTCGGCTGTCGGATTTCGGATTCAACGTGCACTATGAGAAATATAGGGTGGTCCAGATTAAACGTCATTATTTTTTGGATTGTCTGTTCAATTTAGAGGAAATAGTTACTTTTGAAAATTTTTTATTTAATGTTTCGCTTTCGAGATATTTGAGTTTGAAGGTTTGGAAACACAACATCAAATACTATGCTGAATTAAAGAAAATTTTGAATAAGTTCTCAAAATAGGCTTTGATACATTTTCGAGCTTTTTTACTTTCTTATACGAAGTATAAGGAAGTATTGTAATCGTGATTTTTTTCGACTTTGAGATTTTGATGGATTTACACGTTTTGAGGGCCCCTGAATCCATTTTGACCATTTTCGCCATGATGTCTGTCTGTCTGTCTGTGTGTATGTCTGTCTGTATCCACCATAACTCAAAAACGACTTATCGGATTTGATTCAAATTTCATATTTAAGAGTTTGAACAAATTTGTGGGTGCCACATTAAATGTTTTTCATCTAGCACCAAAACAAGTGACACTTACCTGAAGACATTTTTAGGTTTTTTAGGAATATCTTGAAAAATAAACAATTTATGAGATTTTTTTACTCTTTAACATTGATTTAGAATTGAATTTCGAACAAATTTTGTTTGAACTTTTTTTTGAAATTCCGTCAAAAAAAATTCAAAAAACGAGATATTCTTAAAACACTTTATATTTTTCATAGCGCGCATTGATAGTTGAATCCGATGGTCGAGGTAGACCATGTGTTTCATTATATGGCTGTCAAACGGAAGGTCCCGGGTTCGAATCCCAAAAGGACCGGTCCATTAGTTTTTTTTTATTTTACTGGTTTTTATGGTACCGAAAACAATAATAATGAATAAATAAATGTAATTTCATATCGGGAGATTTTTTTTTTCAATCGCTCTACATTAGAATGAAGATAATCTAATTTTGTTCCATGACAAAATCCAAATTCTGACATAATATGCAATAAGTCAAAATACCACTGACATAATTAATTATTAGTTCGACAGCCGTCAGTTCCAAATGAGTGTTTCAATAATATAATATATTGTTGGTTACCTAACAAATCTTAACAATGTTTTTAATGTGCATGTATGCATTAAACTGAGTTATTAATACACTCCTTTCAATACATTAACTAGACTCTTTAATAAACGATCGACGGAAAATTGAGTATATTAATGCACTCCTATCAATACATTAACTAGACTCTTTAATAAACGATCGAAGGAAAAATAAATAAATGTGATTTTATATTAATAACGTATTGATGATATGAATGCATGTGATTATTGACTACCCCTTCGGTATTTTCCAAAGATTAAAATTGTATCATGGCAATGTATAAGAAAGTAATGTTCTGGACACATCAGATATTTTGGTCAATGGCTTATGTCAACAAGCAACATTGTTGCATTTGGAGTGAAGAGAATCCACAATTAACGATTTTTCCAAAGCCATTGCAACCAGAAAAATGCACTGTTTAGTATGCTCTAGGGCTGGAGGTGTCATCGGACCGTACTTATTAAAAATTGAAGCCGACTTCCAATCAGCGTGTTACCGACAATAGCGAACGGTATAGATACATGCCATACAGCGCGTGAAACAATAGATTTATTGAGAGAAATGTTCGGCGATCAAGTTATTTCACGAACGGGACCTATTACCACCCTAATTTTCCGTTACTATCAAGTAATGCCTTTTTAATTTGCACTACATTCAATACTCTCAACATTAATTAATTGTATTCTGGTCTCTGCTCGTCCTTTATTAATAAGTTCTGTCTAATTTGTTAAATTATTATATTCCATCTCTGGTATTCTTTAGAAGTACGGTACGAACAATGATATTGTAGAAGAGAGAAATCCGGGACGCATTAGAAAACATCTTGGGCCTGTGTTTTTGTTATGAGGGTGTTCGTGGCGTGTCGTCGTCTCCTTGGCAACAAAATGGGTGCTGCGCCAGCTCTCAGCGGCCAACGACTCACAGCTAGGGTCTCGTAGTTTTGTGCGGGCACCGACTATACGGTTACGTAAATCCTATCAATATATGCTACAATAGGATGACTTAGTCTATTCACTCTATACCTTATAATCTCAATATAGTATGTTAATGTCAATGGTGATAAATTTGTGTGCAGGATTCAGTTGCAACGCTCTAAAAGAGATGATAATTATTACTATTTAATATATTTAAACATTACCTTACCGAAAATATCAACAGGTTGTGATTTAAGTCTTGTGATAGTTAATAATTAGAATTTCTTCTATGTGTTCCTTTTTCATCATACCTTTTAATGGATTTACAAGATATCTTAAGAGAATTTCGTATCCTACCTAAAACTTCCTTATTTTCATTAAGAAGTAATGTAGCCTTATCATTATTCATAAATCTGTAATGTGTCATTTTTCAATAATACGATTTAAAAGTTTGAGCAATCTTAAAGAAATTTTGAAGCGAAGTCAATTTAGCTTTTTTGATTTCTTGAGGAACTATTTTTTTATCACGTCTTCAGTTCGTAACTACAGGACTTTAAAATTAGCATATAAGGTAGTTTTTCGATTTCTGTTTAAAAATAAAGAATCCGGTTATCAAATTCATATTTATGATACATTTTTTTTGACATGCATGTGACATTTTTTTTAAGTAACGAGCGAGAGGTCGGGCTGACATATAGTGCGACGCATATGTCTATTGAATTCAATGTTGGCACATTGTATCAAAATTCCTGGTATAGTCGGACTTTTCTGAAATCCACCCATAAATACCTGAAGTTTTTGCTTACAAAATCAGCAAATCGTATTTGTGAGAAACTGGAAAAATAGCTTTTGATTTTACGAGCAAATATTTTGGAAGTAGGTTTTTAATAATTATTAAAATATTTATGCCGCTTATGGACCAGTTATCTCAAATTTGACTTTTATTGTTTGCATGGCTACTTAGATTAATCTTTTTCGTATATGACTCCGTTTCTGGAATCACCTTTTAGAGAATTAAAATTTTGTAAAAACAATAAAAATTGTGGAAAATAAGATCAAAATTTGCAAATAAAGGTTTAAGTAGTCGGACTTTAAAGGTCTGCGCGCACTTGACTGGAACAGCCGGCAACGGAACGCACCACGACGGCCGGCAATTTTTTAGCTTAACGCGCACTAGCCGGCAAAACGCCTACCAGTTGCTCTGTTTATTTCATAATAAAATGTTAGACAATTAAGTTATTGGAACCAGTTTTTAATTGAAGAAAAAATGTAATAATTTCCACCTCTACCAGTTACAGAAAAGTAGGTATTTCGGTCAAAAGGACCCATTCATTCCCATTTTTGTTATTAAAAGTTGATGAATTACTGACTCCAAGCTTTTGATGAAATTGGTCCATTCGTATTTGATTTTTCTGAAATATTAAGGCATTGAATAGAATTTTTAAACTGAAAATATTGAAAAAAATACATTAGATTCACTTTCGTGTTCCGTTCCGTAGTGGAAACCTGCGCCCACTATTCACTACTCACGGCAACGCAACGGATCGAACCGCGAAAGTATTCTCTCCCGAGAATTCCGGTCTGGCCGATGTGTCGCGGTGTGGTCCGTTGCGGAATAGTGGGCGCTGTTCCATTTAAATACATTGAAAGAACAAATTGCCAGCCGTCGTGGTGCGTTCCGTTGCCGGCTAGTGCGCGCAAGCCTTAATCGTTAGCAGACCTCGTTAAAAAAGTTTATACGAGTATAAATATGGATCATACATCGCTTACTTTCTGAGATCATTTTGCGACTTCATTTTTTGGATACTATTGGCCAGCTTAAGAAATCTTAAATTTAGTCAGTAAGGGCCGGTTGTATAGAGATCTGACATTTCTGTCATTTTAATTTTTTTAAATCTTTTTATTAAACGTATAGAAACGGCATAGAAATGGTCGGAAGTACTTGACAGACCGAAATTTAGTCTGTTTGACTGTAACTGTTTGAAAATGTTAAGATATTTTTCACAAATCAGAATTCTAAGTACCTATTGTTTTAATTGAACAAAATAATAAATAAAACATATGATCCTAAGAAATGAAGAAGTCATTTAAATTTTCTGTATTAATAATATTTCAGTATTAAATAATGATTAATAATGAATTATTAATATTGAATAATGTAAAATAAATCAATGTCAATGTAATTCCGCTATTTTTCTTATATTACCTTTGGAGGAAACAAACTCTCGAATTCTGGGATATATTTTTATTCAAAACTGCAAACTTTCGGTAACAAACGATATGGTAACCGATTTCTTTTTTCGAATCTGTCTGGAGCAATAAATCGCCATAGGTATGTGAACTTTTTACTTTCTTATACGAAGTATAAGGAAGTATTGTAATCGTGATTTTTTTCGACTTCGAGATTTTGATGGATTTACACGTTTTGAGGGCCCCTGAATCCATTCTGACCATTTTCGCCATGATGTCTGTCTGTGTGTGTGTCTGTCTGCCTGTCTGTATCCACCATAACTCAAAAACGCCTTATTGGATTTGATTCAAATTTCATATTTAAGAGTTTGAACAAATTTGTGGGTGCCACATTCAATGTTTTTTATCTAGCACCAAAACAAGTGACAGTTACCTGAAGACATTTTTAGGTTTTTTAGGAATATCTTGAAAAATAAACAATTTATGAGATTTTTTTATTCTTTAATAATGATTTAGAATTTAATTTTGAACAAATTTATATTTCTCATAGCGCGCGTTGATAGTTGAATTCGATGGTCGAGGTAGACCATGTGTCTCATTATATGGCAGCCAAACGGAAGGTCCCGGTTTCGAATTCCAGAAGGAACGGACCATTAGTTTTTTTTTATTTTACTGGTTTCTATGGTACCGAAAACAATAATAATGAATAAATAAATGTAATTTTATACCGGTAGATTTTTTTAAGTGAGTAATAGGTCAAAAATCTAAAATAAAACACATTTTTGTCGTAAAATTCGGTTATAATGAGTGGGACAAGGACAGATTTATGCGTATTGCAATAACTGCGACAGAGACTATTTGAAAATTGCTGGAAACCTTCAAAATTTTTACAAGAAATGTAACTTAATTTCTTTAGGAAAAATAATTATTGTGATACTATCCGTAAGTATAAGAAAGTCATGTGTTGGGCACATCAGATATTTTATATTCCGAAAAGCAAGAATTTGTGAACATTTTTCGAACATTTTATCAGTGAATGGTATAACATTTTTTTTCTCTCCACACACGAAACAATTCATTTTCTCAATTCGAAAGTGAAAAACTAGACAAATTGTCTTTCGATGACTCAAATAAATTTTGCATGGTCTGTCAAGTACTTTCGACCATTTCTATGCCGACAAACTAGGTTATTTGTTCAGTGGAAATCATGAGCTTTAATTTGATACCTCTTATGTGTTGCTGTTCCCAATGGTAATGATTTCTGACTTCGCCAGCTACAACGTAATGATCTTAAAAACCTGCTATTTTCAAATGATATTTTCCTACAATCGATAAGAAATTGAACATTCCCACACGCAAAATGAGTGCGGAAAGTGACCAATTCCCGCACTCATTTGGCGTGTGGGAATGTTTAATTCCATTGTTTGTTTGCAATGTTTGTTCCATTGCAACCATTCTAACTAGATTCTCACATTAAAAAAAGCAAATTCAGATCTCGAAAAACTTACAAAAGGGAAGACAATTCCGAAACTCGCTGCGCTCGTTTTGGTATCTCTTGCTTTCGTTTCGGAATCGCTATTTTCCCGCACTTGTTATGAAATAGTATATTCTGTAACAAGGTTGGAATGAAAATTCGATACGAGTGGAAGATTCCGAACGCGAGAGCTAGCGAGCATGAGGAACCACGAGAATCGAATTTTCATTCCCAACCGAGTAACAGACTGTATTTTCTCCACGACCATAAATGTTTGAATCAAAAGAATTAAATTAAAATAAATATTATTACGCCGCATTTACATCTGACACTGACAGTTTTGAAATTCATGGCAATCTATTTCGTTGAGGATATTTAGTCATATTCTAGCCGAGTACCAGACTGTATTTTTTCGATTTTTGCGGTTCTCGCTTATACTATTTGCATAATTTGTAATTTCAGGTGGAGTATTATCAAATTCCATATCTGATTCACTCGATTTTTCACCCATTTCTTTTATTTAAATTAAAACATAAGAAGCAAGTGTTTTTGAATAAATATTCTATCTCAAGAGTGAGAATGTTTACTTTCTATTATTAAAAACGATTTCGGAATTATTATATTCACTAATGGTCGTGGAGAAATAACTATTCCGTCACTCAATTTAGAAAAGAAAGTTGGCATTAGCATCACTTTCATAATATGTAGTGTAATGTACTATTTGTTACTCATGTATCTCTTTTTCACGTATAGACTCTATTCAATCATTTTTATTATTTTTTACAAAATAATGGCCAATGTAAATGAACAGTGTGACAAACTAGTCCAGTCAAACGAGTCATTTTAAAATGCGTTAAATCGAAGTACAACGCGATTTTGAGGTTAAGTAGTGGTTGCCAAGGGAACACTCCTCCTCATTTTTCACCCCTACAATTCCTCAAGGGGTGGCCGCCATCTTGAATTTTAAGATTGAATTGGATTATCTCGGTAGATATGCATCTCACCTTAAAAACGCTTGTTACCAATATTGTTAAGGAACTAATTCCCAACAACTTTTGTTTGAAACTTTTTTTCATATTATTAATATTTACAAAGTTATAAATTTCGAAAAAGAGCATGTCGGGGAGAAAATGGTTCTTTGGATTTTATTATGCCTTTTTGGGAAATTTATTTTGTAAATAGTAATACATAATATGAAAAAAAGTTTCAAACAAAAGTTGTTAAGTAGTAGTTCTTTAACAATATTGGTAATACGGGTTTTTAACGTGAGATGCATATTTACCAATATAATCGAACTCAATCTTAAAATTCAGGATGGTGGCCACTGCTTGAGGAATTGTAGGGGTGAAAAACGAGATGGAGTGTTCCATTGGCAACCACTACCCTCAAAATCTCATTGGACTCCGATTTAATGCTTTTTTATCGGCATTTTTGTTCTCGTTTGACTGGACTAAACATTTATATTTTTCTATTGATTATACCTACGTTGCTTTCATAAATTATGTACGCTAGTAATTATCGTTACGTGCTTAATTTTTAAAATATAAGCTTTTCTTCAGGATATAAGTATAAATAATTATGTATTCAAATTTAAAACTTACCACCTATTCTTAAAGATTTGGCAACTATAAATAAACATGTGATGTGTCCAACACTTGACTTTCTTATACGGATAGTATCACAATTACTTTTCCCAAAGAAATTAAATTAAATTTCTTGTAAAAATTTTGAGGGTTTCCAGCAATTTTCAAATAGTCTCTGTCGCACTTATTGCAATACGCATAAATCTGTCCTTGTCCCACTCATTATAACCGAATTTTACGACAAAAATGTGTTTTATTTTAGATTTTTGACCTATTACTCATTTAAAAAAATCTCCCGGTATGAAATTACATTTTTGTGCCTCAGGTTGGCATAAGTCATTTTGCAATCGTATAAATCGGCTGGAAACTCATGTTTTGCCGGGCTAGATCGGCAAAAACTAGGAATTTTTAGTTTATCGATTGGCATCATTGAAATCATAAAGAAAATTGGTATTTTCCATAGAAACGGATTAGTATTTCTGTCATTCGGCTACTACTGTCAGTGTCAATTTTAAGTATCGCGTGTTACCAATATAAAAAAATCCCTAATACCAAATATTTAAACAAATATTTTGTAAATTTTATTTATTTAAATAAACTTCGGCACAAAAAATAGTGTGTATTACACGCCTAGAAACTGTTTTGCGAGTACTCGTAGTTGCGGGCCTTGGTCTACGGCCTCTGCTCGCAAACCCTACTCGCACTCACAAAACTCTAGTTTCAAGGCTAGTAATACAAATTACTATTATTTATTCATTATTATTGTTTTCGGTACCATAGAAACCAGTAAAATAAAAAAAAACTAATGGGCCTCCTGGGATTCGAATCCGGGACCTTCCGTTTGGCAGCCAAGCCTTTATGTCTAGTCTACCTAGACCATCGGATTCAACTATCAACGCGCACTATGAGAAATATAAGTGTTTTAAGAATATCGCGTTTTTTTGAAATTTTTTTGACGGAATTTCAAAAAAATGTTCAAACAAAATTTGTTCAAAATTTAATTCTAAATCAATGTTAAAGAATAAAGAAATCTCGTAAATTGTTTATTTATCAAGATATTCTTAAAAAACCTAAAAATCTTCAGGTATAAGTATCACTTGTGTTGGTGCTAAATGAAAAAGATTGAATGTGGCACCCACAATTTTGTTTAAACTGTTAAATATGAAATTTGAATCTAATCCGATAACTCGTTTTTGAGTTGTCGTGGATACAGACAGACAGACACACACACAGACAGACATCATGGCGAAAATGGTCAGAATGGATTCAGGGGCCCTCAAAACGTGTAAATCCATCAAAATCTCGAAGTCGAAAAAAATCACGATTACTATACTTTTTTATCACTTCGTATAAGATAGTAAAAAGATTAGATGACATAACACAAAATTTTATAGGATATATTTTAATATTTTACTTATATTATAAAAATATATAGGGTGTCCCGCAATAGGATGTACATAGCTTCAGTACGTTTTAAGCAGTGGCGTAGCTAGAACTTTTGTTGCTTGGGGCCAACAATAATTTGCCGCCCCCCCCCTTTCAGTGCTCATAGTTATTTAGTCAGGGGGAGGCTTTCAAAAAAGAGCGAATATGTAATTAACAATGAATATGCGAGCGTAGCGAACTTGCTATTAGCGCCGCATGCGAAAAATTTTCCGGTGTTCAAGGTCATCCTCTTTCGGGTACTTTTGATTTAATAATTTTGCGCACGTCCCATGCCTGGTTGCCTTGATAGGAAGGTTTTTTATCATGTTTTTATGAAATTTAGGAAAAGGAGCTCTACTTAGTATATACTTAGTAAATATTTTATATACCTAAGTAAGTACCTAGTAAGTACTAAATGAAAAATTTTTAATTGTTCGGCAAAAACCAACGAGAAGGTGTGTCAACACAACATCTGTCAGAATTAAATCAGTTGACAACTATTCCAATTTATTAATTTCCTTGGAAACCTGCCGATCTTGTTTCACGGCTATCTAGATTTATTTTTAAAAAACCATACCTATAAAAATAATTGTTGTGCCTAAATTCGAAGTTTTCCATGATTATTTTATTAATTCTAAAGTAGTTTTTGAGCCCTTACATTAAGAGTGACAAACCTACACAAGCATAAAGTTTGAAAATATTTTTTGTCATGGATTGTTTGACCACGGAACTATGAAAACAATCACATCTTCAATAAAGTGTTAATTAGCTTCCCCCACTCTTACTAAGGTCGGTACGCCAATGAGCCTTAAACCAAAATGATGCAGAATTGTCCAAGCTTTCTAATGATGTTACCAAAGGCATACCTTAATGTGAGAATTTTCGGAGAAATTTAAAATTTTAATATTTTCTTTTCAGTTGCGTCCCCTTGCGGTGAAATGCGGAACTTAAAAATAATTTCCAGAATTTTCTCATGGCCACTTTAGTTATAAAATTTTTTTCCCTGGATTTCTATGCCCAGTAGTTCCCGAGCTATGGCCGGTGGCCACCCTTAATGAAACAGCCTGCATAATTTACAAATTTCAAAATTTCTTGATTGTATTCTATTTCAATATTTACACTATCTGACTTAGCTTTCAAGTTTTCATTCATAGTGTAAATATTGAAATAGAATACAATCAAGAAATTTTGAAATTTGTAAATTATATGTTTATCGAATTGAAAATCAAACGGAAAATCAGATATTGTAAACACACTTTTACTTGAGATCAACTATGAGTCAAGATAGGCTTTCAAATCTTGCAATTCTCTCAATAGAAAGTGAAACTGGTGCAACTTTAGATTGTGGGGATATTAAAAACGAATTCTCAGCTGTTAAAACAAGAAAAGTGAAGTTCTAAGATTTTTATAATAGATTATATACAGGGTAATTATAAAAGAATCTAACATCAAAGGTGGCTGTTCATTTTTCATGTATTAGGATTTGCCACCCCTCACAATCAGTAATGAATCAATGAATATAATTTAAATATCACTAGTATCCATTGATCGGATCGGCATTTAAATTAAACGTTTTCTCTTTGAAATTTGCTAGTAATTTTAAATTTATTAATTTTCATAGCCAACTACGATGTTAGATTCTTCTATAATGACCCTACATTATTGTATAATAATAATAATTATTAATAATATTTTGCTTTGTTAAATTTGAGTTGGGAGTACTCAAGAAAATTATACATATTTTTAAGTAGAAATTAAGATTGAATTTTAATCTTGTTTGTAATAAAAATTTTAGCGAGTAACAAATTTTAAGCATCGTTTACAATTCTTCATAAACAACGGCCCCCTTCGGTCCCCCTTCCGGTCCCCTTACACGCCACTGGTTGTAAGTCGAAAAAAAAAACAAAATAAAACAAACAAAAAGCTCGTAAATGTAATGTACTTGTATATCGGCATATTCTTCATTAGAAAACGTTCCAATACTTATTTTATCACAGATAATGAACAAAATACTTAGTGACATTTGTTTTCAAACCCGTCTAATGCATCTTTTGGTTATGATCTTTGAGCGTAAATGTAACATTAAAATGTTAATAACTTTGTAATGATTAATTTTAAACGATATGTTTACTGGAACTTTTCGACTTAAAAAGAGTCCAGGAACACGTACTGAAGTTATGTACTTCCTATTGCGGGACACCCTGTATAATGTAAACAAAAGGAACAAGCATCTTTAAAAAAAATTCGTAAAAAGTCAGATTAGAATAATTTACCTATGTATAACGAAATGTATATCTTTTTATACAGCCTATTGTTTCGACATGCACAGTGTCTGTGAACTACTTCCATTTATTGTTTAATGTCATGCACATTGAAGTGCTGAAAGTTTTTCAAATCAATAATTAAAAAGTTTAATGGGGTTCCAGCTTAGCAGACCACAAATTAGTGGGTGAAAAGTGAAGTGAACCACCAACAAAAAAATAGTGACTATAAAAGTTTCTCCGATACAATTTTGTCAAGTAATGCCAATGTATCGTGTTCTAAATTTAAGTGTGGCCATATGTACAAACCTTACCTGCATCTGGTGGTTCAGATATGTCAGTAGTAAACCCGCGCCGCGACGCGTTGTTATAAAGACGGCGGCGTCTCTCACGCCCTATTAAAGTTTACCCAATTTACATCAATTTTATTGAGTTATTATCTAGACAATAAAGTTTATTAACAGTCAAAATAGATAGAATGTAATAGAAGATAAAGTTTAATTTTGAATGTATTATAGGTATTTATGTTGCTTTATTTTTAGTACACAAATTGTAGAAACTAATAATAATGTTTTAGTGTTTTCTATACGTTGTAGTTGTATAATACTTAGATATACAATTTTCAATTTAAGACATTTCAGTTTGGTTGAACCGTAATAACAAAGGTATTGGAAAAACATATATAAACTTATTTTTTAATTAGAAATCGTTAGACAAATAAATTTAACATTTTCTCTAAGGATCTAGATCAATACTCAAAAGTAATATTCATTATTCATACACAATCATAATATAATATCAATACTAAAATATACAATGTGTGCCAGGACCAACTTAGGCAATTTGTATTATGGAAAACTACTTGTATAATCAGTTCAAAGAGAAAATACAGAATTTATTAATATAGCTATTGTAGCTTCAAGATGTGCAAGCAGAGAACTTTGTAAAAATGTTAATATTTAACAACAAAAAAATAATAGTAAACCAAAATAGTTTGTTGCTAAATCGACATTTACGTTTTAGCGACGTTTTGATTTGCAAATAGTTTTAAAATATTAATAAATTCGCAATAAATTTCTAAGAATTAATGATTTGCAGCCAAAATAAATGTATTTAGGTATTGTCAGCGTGGTAATGGCAACCTGCGGGAAAATAGTTTCTAACAAAGTTTCAAAAAACGTATTTTGCAAAAATACTTGTTTTTTCTTCAAAAGTCATTTAAGCGTGACATTACCCTGCTGTATTAATTATGTTTAAGTGTCACTTTATTGCCGGCGACAGGTAAAGTACTACTTTACCTGCCGCCGGTCATAAGTCAAATTAATTGTCAAATTTTATTTATTACAATTTCAATTAATAATTGTACAATTTAATGAATTGTTTGCGTTTGAAGAAAAAATAGCATATTTTATTCGGTTGCTTTTGTCTGACTCACTTCGTTCGTCAGTCAAACATACCAGCCTCAGCACATAAAGCATCACTTAAGCTCCACATAAAATAATATACAATTATATTGTTTTACACTATACACATATTTCTGGTTATATTCATCTTGAGACACAATTGCTCTTAAGGGATATCTCTTGTTCTATAAAATGAAATACACCAAAAATAAACCAAAAAAAATTATCTATATCTAATTGTAAGTACTAAGCGCGTTTAAATATAAACCGGAATTTTCTGCTAACACTATACAGGGTGATCAGTAATTGGCGCACTCCGAATACAGGGCGTTATAGAGCACATTAAAACTAAGGATAATCTGCAAAGAAAAATTAAATCTGATTGTTAGTTTCCGAGTTATAGAGTTTCCCTCATCCAAGTTACAAGCTAATTATTTTCATAACCAAGACAAAAATGAGTGAATAATTCATGCTACTATAATCTCTGGATAAAATGCAATATGATTTGTTCAATTTTTTTCACAAAACCTCTTAATACAAAGAAATTGAAAATGTTAAAATTTAATAAAATACCTAAATTTGAGAGAATTTTGAAGTTTGGCAACCTCTCAAGCTCCTCTTGGGATAAACTAAAATACCTTCTATTGCCATGAAAATATTAATAATGAATTTTAATTGTTGTTTCTGTTTTTTAATAAAATTGAGAGTATTAAATTAGTTTGACAAGTTCTCGCATCATAAAATATTGAACGTTTCTCTTTTTTTTTCTCGTCGAACCTATTCACATGTTCAATGCAGTGTTGCCACTTTTATTTTCACAAAAGTGGTCATATTTTTCTAAAGAAAGGACTTACAGGACTGCGGAAAAAAAATTCGTCATTCTTAAAACGTAAAATTCATCACAGTACGCTCCGAGTGCGGCAATTGCTGTATAAAACTAATCTTTTATTAAAGTAATGGTATTTATTTTTCAATATGGTTATTACTCTTTATATTATATTTATAAAGTGCGATCAAATAAATTTGTAATCGAGTCATCCATGGATTTGAATTCGTATGTCTTTAACTTGAACCATTTTAGCTTTCAACTGACATTTTATTGTAATGCAGTTCAAGTAACTACATACGATTTCAGATTCATGGATGGCTCGATTACAAATTTATTTGATCGCTCTATATTTAAACATTTTAAACCAAACCAATAACAATTGTTTTACACAATAAAAAAAAATCAGAACATAAAACAAACCCTATTTTTGTGAAATCGGAGTGAGTGACAGTTACATAAAAACCTTTTAACATGATTGACTGGGTCTCAATTGTGCGGCACTCTCGCCGAAGGTTTTCCAATTACATGTACGGTGTTCCCAATAAAGTTCGTAGACGGCGTCGACCCAAGAAACAAACAGGAAACGGAACTAATCCGATGGGTCCACATGCGTCCAATTGTTCGTGCTGTTGGGCTGTTGACAAAATGCAGGTATGACTGATGATAAATGATATTTATATTTTCAGTGGTTGGGGTACAGTTTTTCTAAAAAACGTTTTCTAACGATAATTTTTACAAAAATTTTTTTTCTCATACCTGCACGAAAATGACCACTTTATTTGCGTGAAATGTGGGTACAAAGTCGGCTTTTTAGGGTATTCGCGGAAAATAAGGAATGGGGGTAACATTTCTCACTTGCGTAGCCATTCCCTCTCTCATATGCGGGAGTTATTTGTGTGTGTTTATGGTTGTCAAGGTGATTTTCTCACCGCAAAGTGTCAAGCAAAAATGTCATTGTTATCCTGTTATAATTTGTTCGCGCGTTTCACGCAAAAGAAGTGGCCATTTTCGTACAGGTATGAGAAAAAATAGAGTATGCTACACGGGACGAATTGATTCTGCCTCGTGTTCTTGCGCCCTCGCTTCGCTCGGGTCCAATTTTAACACTCGCCAGAATCACCTGATTCCCACCTTGTTGCATAAACTACTATTTTCTGATAAATATGCTTTTCTAAATTTTTAAAAAATTCTTTTTCTGATTATCATTTTTAATAAAAGAAACTTAGCCAGCATCGTGCACTTAAACAAAATCAGTGTTTTGACATATAAAATTGCGAAGTTATTCAAACGTCAAAATATTAATTAACAAAAAATGATCGTTGAAAGCACGGAAAAAAAAATTACATGCATATAAATATGGCTTTAGAAAAAAAAAATTTAGAAAAAGAATCTCTTAGAAAAATACAGCTTTAAAAAAAAATTTTTAGAAATTAAACCATTAAGGCGGCTACGGACATGTGAAGTTTGCCAATTTCCAAATAGCAAATGTTTGTTATTTGGCGAATATTTTAGAAACACTATGAATCTAAACAATTGTTCGCTATTTGCCAAGCATGAAAAATTTCGATAAGGTCTAATTGTCCGAATTTGCCGAATCGACACATGTATGTAGCTGTATGCTTGTGACTTTACAAATAGCTGAGCAAATAGTTTGCCAATTCCCAAACATTTGGCATTTGCCAAATATCACATGTCTGTAGCCACCTTTAGAAGAAAAATTTTAGAAAAAGTGACCGTATACAATTTTCAGTAATTCGACATGTTCAAGCTATGTATTAATTTACTAAACATGTCTTAGAGCCGTTTGACACGACACTAATTTTAGTACTAAATTTAATAGTAATTATGCGCGCGCAGATTTAGTAAACTTGTTACAATAAATTAGAGCATGTTCTATTTTTTTGTATACAATCTGACTAAATGTGCGTAAATTCGGTGCAGGAGTGTATAATGCTGTATAGAAGAAATTTAAAATAGACCTATTGTTTATTATTAATTTTTCAACTAAATCTGCGCGCGCATCACTTGTATGAAATTTAGTACTAAAATTAGCCTCGTGTCAAACGGCTCTTAAATGATAACGTTAAATGCAAACCAAAATAAGCAATAAATCTTGGCTCGCCATAATTCCGAAATTCGGACATTCATGTTAAAATAAATGCTACATCTTGAAGTGTTCAAATTAAAAAGTGTTCTCCTTACGAGTGACAGACCCTATTTATGTTTATTGTTTAAATGGAATGATATATTTTTTGCACTTTTAGTGTCTACATTAAATTCGAGATATGAAATAATTGAAGTTGTAGGTTTGCTGTTAGTTTTTGAAAAATTCAAACTATAAAAAGTTTCTAATTTCCAATTGATATTGAATCTATGCTGTAGGCTATAGAGCATTAAATTCTGTTCCTTTTCCATACAGTGTTTACTATACCTAAATTTAATACTTTTGGAAATATATTGACAGTATCTTTTAGGGGAAAACCTTTAAAGTATGCTTACATTGTCAAGGAATGCAACAAGGTAGGAATTGAGAGATCCCGACGAGTGTGAAAATTGCGCCAGAGCGAAGCGAGGGCGCAAGAATACGAGGCAGAATCAATTCCTACCGTGTAGCATACTCTATTTTTTCTCATACCTGTACGAAAATGGCCACTTCTTTTGCGTGAAACGCGCGAACAAATTAAAACAACATAACACTGACATCTTGCTTGACACTGTGCGGTGAGCAAATCACCTTGACAACCATAAACAAACACAATTAACTCCTGCATATCAGACAAGGAATGGCTACCCAAGGGGGAAATGTTACCCCCACTCCTTATTTTCCGCGACTACCCTAAAAAGGCGACTTTGTACCCACATTTCACGCAAATAAAGTGGCCATTTTCGTGTAGGTATGGGAAAAATAAATTATTTGATATAACATAGGTACATACTTCATATATTTCCAATACAAACAATAAATCTTCCTGGAAATACCATATCTTTGATGGTGTCATAAAACCTGCATTTTTAACAAGAAACGTTTTTATTATACATTCTATAATTCTTTCTTTTAGTAGAGAGAATTGAAACTAAAAATATTTACCAGGAAACTTAAAAAATATTCATTTATTGTTTGTTTAACGACTTAGGACCAGTTCCATAATCAAGTAAAAGTCGACTTTCGTTTAGAAATGGTCATTTTTATTTTTGGTATATATAACATATCACAATCTAAACCTAATTTAACTAAAGTCGACTTTTATTTTGATTATGGAACTGGTCCTTAGATCGAAAGAGAAATAATACTACTTTTCACTCCAAATTCCCACGGATACATACCTACCTACGGTCATATTCATTCGTGATGATGGCGAGCCGACGCACAGGCAAACTTATTGTCGTCTAGCGAGGTGGAGAGATAAAATTGAACACTAAAGGTGTGCGCACAATATGCGACTCAATTTAAGCTCACAGCGCCATAGCGGCAGCTAATGGAACTCTTTTCCCCATGATGGTTGTTTATTTAACCTATTCACCTCTCCTCTATTTTTCACGTTAGGTTGTGGTCGTGTGTGATTAAAAAGTTAAAAACTTACCAGAACAACTAAGGATGTAGCGAGAAATTAAGTTCGGGGGGGCCGGGATGATTTTCGTCGGAAAATTACTGAGCGATGCATAGTAAAAATTCATCACGTATGCCGATCACGCGATTTCAATTTTTATCGTTTATAATTTTCCGGAATTTCTGGGGGGCCAGGGCACCCTCCCTGGCCACGTCCGTGAGAACAAGTGTAGACCGGTCTCTATTTCTACATAATGTTTGCCGGCTTTTGGAAATAAGTGGAAACTTATTCCGGGATTTGTATTTGCCCACGATGTACACTGAGGAACTGAACAGTACGAATTACTCGTAGGACTTATTGTAAAAGAAAAACAGAAAAATTTCCTAGTAAAACCACGAAAAAACACCACTTGACACTAAAGAAATAATTTATCTATAATGGAGAAAAGGGTTCGTCGATATCACGATAGAGTGCGTAGTACTTACTTTCAGTTGCCTATAGTCCCTCGCCAACATAAATGAATTTGGCTGTACCTGTGCCATGTCTATCTGCTCAGAGTACTCACATGTGGTATAAATATGCAATTTAAACTACCCAACCGTAAAGAGTATATCTTTTATAGATTTTTAGAAATAATTCCAAAAAAAAAACAGAACTATTAAAACTAAAAAAAAAATCCACAGATCTCGCAATTCTTGCAACCATCGGAGGGTGTTGAAAACAAACACAATATATAATCATGATAAAAAATGTTCGCAATCCTTGCAACCATCGGAGACATTGGAAATCATAACACCATATTTGAAACATAATAAACTGTTTATTATACACGCAAGATTATTATAAACATAGAATTTTTTAGCATTTTATTTTTGAAAAACTTAAGTTGTACTTATTAATATAATACTTCTTATACACATCTCAATTTACGAGTTAGGTAGTAAGAAATAATAAAAATAATTCTTAATTAACCAACTTATATATTTATACTTATATAAAATAAAATACTGTGTAATTTTTTTTATAGCAATGGTATTTAGCATAATAAATTTGTCTTCAATTAGTTGGGGGTACGCGCTATTTATTTTTTCTACCTTAGGGGTACGAGATCAAAAAAGTTTGGAGACCACTGTCTTATAGTGTAATATACTATTTCTAAGCAGATAGCACCTACCATCCGTTGTCTTTAAAATCATAAATGAGTATATTTGTTTATATTAACAACATTAAAATCCAGTCCGCCTTGCACGTGTTTAACATAAACAACCCTGAACACTACCATACTGTTCTAAAACCACAGAATACCCGCTTTATCTAAAACTCACATACAAAATTATAACCATTGACAACAAACCAGCATAATGTGGTCCAGTTTCACAATTTCATATTTAGTTTAAAATACTATAGGTACTTTTCAAAACTCCCTTTTCAGCTAATTTCTAAAATTTAAGGATATAAAAAAATCTTCCACCTATACAAAGTGGTTCGAATTTTTCCTTCAATAATTTGGGATTCAATAGAAAACCTTAAAAAAAACTCAATTTTCTTAATAAACTTATATCGAAAACTCAACCGTTTCAGAAATACAGGGTGTTGAAGTTGCATATTTTTTTTTAATAAATTTAATATCTCCTGAACTAAAGGGAATATTTTATTGAAATTTAGTGGGTATTATTTTATTAAAAAGTACCATATTTAATCATCATAATTTGTTTTCCTATTTCAGGCAGTGGCGTAACCACAGGCTGAGATTATTTCTTTTTATATAAAAAAAAGGTACGCCAGTGATATAATATTTTTTTCTACATTTCTGAAATTAGCAGTCGATTTACGAAAAAAAAGTCCTTTTGTAGTTTTTTCCTAAAACGTATCGTTTTATAGTAAATTTTTAATTAGAATTTATTGTAAGTAATTTATCGCAACAAGACGAGTAACTATGTATTTCAAACAAATAAATTAAAAATAAAACAACTAAATTTATTTTGCAACAGAAACTTAAATCATTGGAAGAACGGCTCAAAATAAAAAAAAAGTTCAGGAGATATTAAATTTATTAAAAAAATATGTAATTTCAACACCCTGTATATCTGAAACGGTTGAGATTTAGATATAAGTTTATTAAGAAAATTTATATTATTTTAACATTTTTAATTAATTCCCAAATTATCGAAAGTTCAATTCGGACTACCCTGTATACTTGGTACTTGTCATTGCAATAAATTACCTACAATGACATCTAATTAATATTTTACTGTATAACGATTTGTTTTACAAAAAAACTACAAGAAAACTTTTTTTTCGTAAATCGACTGCTGATTTCAGAAATGTAGAAAAAAATGTATTATATCATTGGCGTACCACTTTTTTTTCTAAAAAGAAATAATTTCACCCCCGTGGTTACGCCACTGCTTGAAGTAGGAAAACAAATTATGGTGATTAATATGGTACTTATTAAGAAAATAATATCCACCAAATTTCAATAATATATTCCCTTTGGTTCAGGAGATATTAAATTTATTAAAAAAAAATGCAACTTCAACACAGTATTTCTGAAACGGTTGAGTTTTCGATATAAGTTTATTAAGAAAATTGATGTTTTTTTAAGGTTTTCTATTGATTCCCAAATTATCGAAGGTAAAATTCGGACCACCCTGTATAATAGTAATCGTATAAACGTGTTTGTGTTGTTTTCTACATGTTTTCAACAAATTCAGAACTACCTGGTCTAGTTTGTTGCATTGAACCCTTTCATGTTAAAGCGAGAAAATTCTACTGTTATTAAATTTTAAGTTTTTTTTAAATAATTATTTAAATAACATTTAGAAATGTTTATTAAGTAAAATCGTTCTTACTCAAATTTAGTGCTTTTCAGCTTTGGAATTTAGATTAATAGATTATACGCTGTGATTATTCAAAAATACTAGTTTTAAATTTTTTCATTCATTTAAATTACCCAGTCTGTTAATATTACAACGATACAAGAACATCCCACCCATCCAGGTGACAATCATCTCATCATAATTATCACTCTGATCAATACAATAATTTTACTGAAACAGCAACATTCCAACATTGGACACTGATCGTACGTGGTGCTTTTCAACCTATCTATCTCATCTAACTGCGCTGTGTGACGCTTGAGCGTGTCTTTCAGATCGGGAATGCTGCGTAAGATAAGTGTTTTCAACACTAAAATCAAATCATAAATTATAAGTTTAAACGGGTGAGTTGGATGCACATTGTAGGTATCGCTGATCAACCTCGAGCTGTACTAGCATTACCCACTTCTGCTGTCTAGTACTCTAAGTACGTAGTTACCTACCTATGGTCTGGTCTAGTATTTATAGGCTAACTTAAAATTTTTCACTACAGCAACAAGCAACTTGTTATAACGAATTTACAAGTGGGTACACACTTGAATATACCTACGTATTTTAGGCACAACTAAATCAAAACTATTTGTTTACATCTTAGTTATCAAGGCCGTAACTATAGACATACTACTACCGGTCTATGAAACAGTAAAAAAGTCCCTGTGGTGTTAAACAGTCGAAACATCCGCTCATAATAACTAACGACAAAAGTAACCAATGTTTAAGTATTTGAATTGCAACCTTTATTGTAAATATGTAACAAATAGTAATTTGTATTAGTACCCTAGAAACTAGAGCTTTACGAGTGCGAGTAGGGTTTGCGATCAGAGGCCGTAGGCCAAGGCCCGCAACTACGAGTACTCGCAAAACAGTTTCTCGGCGTGTAATACAAACTATTTTTTGTTTATTTAAATAAATAAAATTTACAAAATATTTGTTTAAATATTTGGTATTAGGGATTTTTTTTATATTGGTAACACGCGTTACTTAAAATTGACACTGACAGTAGTAGACGAATGACAAATAATAATCCGTTTCTATGGAAAATACAAATTTTCTTTATGATTTCAATGATGCCAATCGATAAACTAAAAATTCCTAGTTTTTGCCGGTCTAGCCCGGCAAAACATGAGTTTCCAGCCAATTTATACGAATGCAAAATGACTAATGCCAACCTGAGGCACAAAAACATTATATATTTGTTAATATTAAAAACTCAGTTGAAAACGTCAAAGGAAATACCTACCTTCAACAGAAAGTGTGTCTCTCAAGATTTTTTCAATTGAAAATTTAAACAATTTGACTCGACGGTTCTTTCTTCGGGTGATAATAAAGCTATGGCGACGAATGCAATTCAGTTAATCCAACTTGTATTATATAGGTTGATATTGTCACAAAGGCATTACCTTTGTTTGGGAATAGTTTCGTTGTTTTTATTGCAACAACTTACGCGGTCACAATTGTTATATTTAATTCTTAATAGCCTTCCAGTCAAGGTTGATAAAAACACAGCATTACAAATATACTACACTACGTAGAGTGTTTGTTATGCTGAGTTAGCAAACAAGAATTGCATATAAGCAGTTGTCACCGTAGGTCAGGAGTTAGTTAATAATTCAGTTAATAATTGAATTGATAATTCAGTTGATACCTGAGATTATTATTAGTCGAACATAATCACTAGCCAAGACGTTAACGTCTGGATTCGACATCGTCGAAATCCAGGGTGTTAGCGTCCCTCCTATAGAGGTCTGACCAACAGACGCTTTATGGTAAATTATTTTAATTGGTTATTATTTATTATTAAGTGTTATCTCTTTTCTTAAATATATTTTTCTACGTTTATAATCCACATGTTTTACTATCCCCAACCTATTGACTATATACAACCCCCCTGAGCAAACGATTAAACCCCGTGTGACATATGGTGGAGGCGCCAAAACGATCAAGGTGAATTCTTCGTAATTCACCACCCAAGTCAATTGTAAACAAGCTAAGTAACCAGTAGTCAATTAGTTGTGGGACTAGTATTTAATAATATGTTTGTGGATATGTTATATAGAATGTCCGAAATGTGAAACTTCAAAGGTGATTGTAAGCAAATGGTAGCGGGTAGGAACTCTCGTAGAGATAGTCCTACTTCAGGGAAATTAGTGACCCTGCCAACGCGAACTTCGGGTTCCCACTGACCCGGTGGGTAGCAACCTGTAAGGGTCCCTTTACCAGGGTTACGGTATATGGAGGTGTTGCAGCACAAACAGGATGGAAGATGGAAAAGAACGTAAACGAAATGGAGAAGCCATCGAACCACTGGAGAGGAAATCTACATGGACGATGAGAGCCTTCTATCCCTGTCCCAAGGAGAAACAGTAAATGTACTGATACAAAGAGAGTAAGAGAGACGCTGGCATGGCCCTACTCATTGATGCCCGGAGTAGCAGCCAGTGCCAGCCAACAGAAGTATTCCTGAACTACCAAGGCGCCCGAGTGTTGGTTATGTACAGTTATTTAAGTTAGTATTTCAAATCGTAAGAAATACTAAATAAATGGCAGTATATCAACCATCTAAAACGCTCCCAAGACAGAAGGTGTTCGGAAGGGCCATAACGATGATGAAACAAGATAAACATGTTGATGGAAATGGACAGGCATAAGAAGGGACAGGCATTAAATTTTTTGGAATTGTTGGCCAATGAGGGAAGATCTCGTCACTTATGCCCAAGAAGAATAAAAGTGAAGAAGTTAAGAAGATGTACGAAGCAGATATGGAACGACAGTCCTCAGGGTTCGATCGAAGACTAAGATAATTTTTTTCCCTCCTCCTTTCCTCTTCTTCCGAATTGATCTTTGTTGTGTTTAGTTTTAGGGAATAATGCAGTTATTTGAACGAATTTTGTAAGGACTGCGAGTACACCACACCCTACGCTAGACACCCAACCAAAGAACATATGGTAGCAGACACAGAAGACAACCGAACATCAAACATCATTGATGGTCCATCAACTCCACCCACACCTAAACACCCACGATTTCCCCTTCAAGAAGACAAACCATGCTGACTAGTGCAACAGTCTACTACATAATATGGACGAGCAGGCACTAATATGGTTCCGCCTATTTCCTCATCACCCCAATACCCCACAAGTAATATCCGTCTAAGCTATAATCCACTCCCCCTTATCTGAATGATTACCCTTACCTAAAAAGATTACCCTTTTGCCATTTCCTACCTAAACTCCACCAAGAAGATAAAGAACTCTGTACAAACCACAGTTGGTTCTATTGGAACCACAATTGGAGCCCCAATTCTGCAGCACTGGTGAGAGAGCCCTTCCAACTTAATGGACGGGACGGATGAGAAAACCCAAGGGAATATGGTGTTGGGATGTTGGATGACCATGGATGGTATCTACGGAGCACAACCAAGGAAGATATGGTGTAACAGCAGAAGAAGTTCTAGCCCTACAGCCCTAGCGAAATGGTTCCGTCAACGCAACCGAGGAAGATGCGGTGTGGTGACTTAGCAGATCCAGGGGGTAAATGACATGTAAAACTGCATTATTATCACTTAGGTAGCGTATTAATTTTTTTTAGGATAGGTTTGTTTTATTATGAAACAATTTTTGCAACATATGCATTTAATTTTCATTGTCACTGCCACTAACTTATCTATTGTTGTTTAGCTTTTGGCGCTGTGGGTCCAGCGCTCTTAAGGAGGAGGCATATGTCACAAAGGCATTACCTTTGTTTGGGAATAGTTTCGTTGTTTTTATTGCAACAACTTACGCGGTCACAATTGTTATACTTATTTAATTCTTAATAGCCTTCCAGTCAAGGTTGATAAAAACACAGCATTACAAATATACTACACTACGTAGAGTGTTTGTTATGCTGAGTTAGCAAACAAGAATTGCATATAAGCAGTTGTCACCGTAGGTCAGGAGTTAGTTAATAATTCAGTTAATAATTGAATTGATAATTCAGTTGATACCTGAGATTATTATTAGTCGAACATAATCACTAGCCAAGACGTTAACGTCTGGATTCGACATCGTCGAAATCCAGGGCGTTAGCGTCCCTCCTCCAGAGCTCTGACCAACAGACGCTTTATGGTAAATTATTTTAATTGGTTATTATTTATTATTAAGTGTTATCTCTTTTCTTAAATATATTTTTCTACGTTTATAATACACATGTTTTACTATCCCCAACCTATTGACTACAACCCCCCTGAGCACAGGATTAAACCCCGTGTGACAATATTTACTAGTTTTCAGTTTGTGTACATAGGTACGATTTGTCCCATTTATTTGAACTTCTTGCGTCTCCAATCCAGAGTTGAACTTCACCGCCATAGACTGGGATCTAAAGAAAGGCTTATTAGTGGTAATTTTCTTGGTATCTGGGCGGCCGACACTTCGAATCAAAAAACACAATAGGCACCTTTTGTAGAGATTGGGGGTTTAAAAACCAACAAATAATTCGCTGGTAAAACCAAAAATTTTTAGTCGGTAGGTACTAAAAAGTAATAATAACCTATAACATCAGATGAACATATGAACATATACATATATGAACATATACAAAAATTTCTCAACTTTGACCTTTGACATTGCACTTTACAATGTTGGGTTAAATTCATAATTTTTTTTTCCTAAAATAAAAGCTAAGCCCTTGTTTTTACTTAGAAATTATCGTATATATTATAGATAGAATCAATTCTGACGTATATATATAATTCTGATATAAACATCATAAATATTGTACTAATTTTAGTAACTATATTATAAGTAATTGGAATTTAATCATAAAGATGTGTATATTTTGGAGGTGGTTTACTTCTAAAATAATCATTATAAATTAAGATCTTCTAAATATTTATAATTTAAGCTGCCTTATTGCAATAAACTCATCGTATATTTTCCTAAAGTTTACCCACACAACTTTAATTGAATTATTTACAGTGTAAAGTAGACATTTTAAATGGAAAAGTCTGAATTTATGTTTATTGTCTAGTTTAATATTTTTATAAAAAGTTATAGGTACATTCCAAATTTTATATAGGTAAGTATATCAAAATAGTATATTATTATACGAGTTTTATAAGACGCTATATTGTGGCACAAGTTGTTTGAAGTACGACGAGCGAAGCGAGGAGTGCTTCAAAGGAACGAGTGCCACAATAATGTCTTATAAAACAAGTGTAATATACTATTTTTTCTATTTTGCATCTATTTATACTTTAAATTTAAGAATATGTGCAAAATATAAACCTAGGAATATTTGGAATGATTTGACAATGGTTGGTAACACTAACCAAACATAACCAAACAGTAAAACAAGGTTAATTTGAAATTAGTTGTCAATTTTACTTCACAACCAGCAACAAGCTTTTTTGGCATTATATTGAAATGTGTAAACAAGCAAGTATAAGTAATACACCACCTGAACTAAGAAAAAGAGCCCAATTAGCTATAAATGATTTACTTTCGAAGAAATATTAATAAAATGTTCAAATTTCCACTATTTTCTTTTCTACAATTTTGTGAGGTTTGCTTTGGCTTTTGACGCTGCGTTAGCCACATGTCATTGGAAATTAATGTCAAGCAATGTTACCACTATGAAAAAATAAAAAGCCGGAGTTCATAATGAAGCTATTATGAAACCCGTTTGAGTTTCATAATGACTCTGTTAAAGACGCAAAATATAAAAATTAATTTTTCGATTACCACTTCCTAAAAATGACCGTTTTGTGACAGTTACCATCCGTCAAAAGCATTACTTTTTTGCATACTATGCAGAAATAAATATTTTTGCATACTATGCAGAAATAAATATTTTTGCATACTATGCAGAAATAAATATTTTTGCATAGTGTGCAAAAAAGTAACACTTTTGACGTATGTCACTGTCACATAACGGCCTTCTAGAGGGAGTGAGTTCACAATTTTGAAATGATGTTGATGGTTTTTAATCTCTTTAGAAGTGGTAATCGAAAAAATTATGTACCTATACAACACAACTTGTATCTAAAGCTTTTTTTGCACTTGTGAGAATTAAAAAACTCGCCTTCGATTCAGTTTTTAAACTTTCTCACCGTGCAAGAAATTGTCGCTTTAGATACGTGGTATACTATAAATAACTATTTGTAGGAAATCGCAAAATATGAGTATTTATTATCACATTTTTCAATACAAAATATCTACAAAACTATATGTAACTTTAAGTATAGGCAATATTTAATAAGTAGAGAAGTGAATTCTCTTCAAGATAGGATACAAATTGCTATTTGACAAAATAAAGTAATCAATTCTAAAAATAATATATCTCTTAAATTATTAGTAAGTTTAAATAGCGAATCCTTAATCACAAAGATAGAGAAGTTAGTTCTATACAAGACAGATTAGAAATCCATAGGGGTTCCATTTGAAAAACACCCTGTAAAAACTTATTTTACAAAAAACATTTCAAAATGTTCCCCAATCTTTCCTTTTCACAATTTAATACTTGGTTTTTCGAAAAATTTGGTGAGCACTTTTGTAGAACTGTGTTTAACAAAATACAAAAAAAATACTACCTTTGTCCGAAAATATGCTATACATTTTATAATGTATATACTATTCCAAATGTATACCATATTTTCGGACAGAGGTAGTACCTAACATTTATATAGCGGTGATTCTAAAATGGCGTATAAGCTCTTCGGTACGTTAGGGTACGGTAGGGGATCGTTAGTGGAGCCTGAAAAAATTTGTTAAAAAATACTATATGTATGCCTTGTTTTTTTTAGTCATTGAAGAAAAACCGATTAGTAAATTTTGGCAACAGATCAAATATGAACTAGTGGGTTGATAAAACGCTTTGTTGTTACTTTTTATTATGGTAAATAAGAAAATAAAATGACAAAATACAATAACAAGAGAAATAATTGAAGATTAATGCAAATGTTCAAACTTCTGCCCTTTAGCATTTAATAGTATATTGAAATACAAGTGCGGAAAACGCATCATGACAATACGAGTGTGAAATTTGCAACGCGAGCGATAGCGAGTCGCATTGAATCCGACAGCGTAGATAGACTAGTCACGTTGGGACTTGGCTGCCAAACGGAAGGTCGCGGGTTCGAATCCCAGAAGGACCATTTTTTTTTGTATTTTACTGGTTTCTATGGTACCGAAAAAAATAATAACATATAAATAAATGTGATTTTATATTAATAACATATTGAATGTCGACTGCATGTGATTATTCGCTGCCCCTCCAGTATTTTCCAAACATTAAAACTGTATCATGGCAAAGTATAAGAAAATCATGTGCTGGACACATCAGATATTTTTGTAATGAAACATGCAAAAAAAATTGAATGTAGGTTTTCTTTGATTCTATTGCATAATCAAAAATAATTTTGAAACATACAGGATACAGGGTATTCCGTTTAAAATGACAGGGCGTCCCTTTTTCAACCGGCAACATAGAGATCTCGCTTATTATTACTTACATATAAATAGGTTTAAACTTCTCACTTGCTATAGTTATTTGTATTGCTAGCCCAGAAAGTTTTGCGAGTGCGAGTAGGGTTTTCGAGCAGAGGCCGTAGGCCGAGGCCCGCAACTACGAATACTCGCAAAACTTTCTGGGCGTGTAATACACATTATTTTTTGTGCCGAAGTTTATTTAAATAAATAAAATTTACAAAATATTTGTTTAAATATTTAGTATTAGGGATTTTTTTTATGTTGATTATTTTTTTCGTATGATTTTCAACCAATCAGAACGTCTAAAATAGTTAAGTTAGCTTGTATCTATAATTTCGATAATATTTGATAAAACACTCTTTGTAAATTGCAACAAGTTATCAATGTATAACCAATTATTTTGAAGTACTTAGGGCCGGTTGTATAAAAATTTAATCGCGAGTTAATCCTCCAAAAAGGATAAACTGTCATGGAAACGATTGTTGATTACAATTGTCACTATAGATATTTTGGAGGATAAAAATTTAACACCGCGATTAAAGTTTTATACAACCGGTCCTTATATATAGCATTACTACTGATAACACGCGATACTTAAAATTGACATTGGGTGCGTACAGCTGACACAGCTACTGGAACTCAGCGTTCTAATTGACGTATCTCCTTACACCTGGGCTGCGCGCGTATCCTATGGCGGGCAGGTGCAAATTTGACATCAATTCTGTCATCTTTGGCAGACAGATGTTAAAATACTAATACTAGAGTCCCTAGAATAGAAAGTTTAGTCATTTCGGTCAATTTCGTGATTGCTGCAAGGGGGAAATGGCCGACAAATGACGGATCCAATAGGCAAGAAGCTGCTTTGGCGCCTAGTTTGAAAATTCGAATTTAATTTGATAAAAATTTGACGGATGTGATTAATCAGTGCGATTTTATAAGAGAGTTACTATTTCAGTTACTACTTTACTACTTACAAGTAATTAACCACTGAAGTATAAAAACAGAATTTTATAAGTCGGTCAGTTAGCAACCTGCTCGTTCATCTTGTCATGCACTCCTGAATTATCGACTCGACCATAACCAATTTATTCGCACTATTACACATATTCCAACTTGAAATTATATTTATTATACGAAGTTTACTCACGTGTCACCACTTTTGGCCACTCGAAAATATTGTACACGAAAAAGTAATTTATTTGCAAGAATTTGACAATATAAGAGTTTAACATTAGAACATATTGCGGCAGCCATTGGTCGGCCACTTCCGGTAAATGTCCAGACTTTCTATTCTAGGGACTTTAACTAATACTAACATTGAAGTTTTTATCCAAAATGCAAGGTTAAAAGAGCAGCATTAACCGTGACAGCCGTGTTCGCCAACATTACAAAATAAATAGAACTAACAGACTGCCATTGGTGAATCGCGCAACTATAGCGTTATCATACAGTTTTTCATATAAGTGTTTCTCTTTCTTCTCTCAGGAGATACGTCAATTGCTGGGCGGCTTTGATACACAAATAACTATTAAAACATATTAAAGTAAGTAAGTAAAGTAAGAATCCTCAAACTTTTGTTGCAGAAATCTCGCTATGCTGAGGAGGATATGCCTCCCCCACCTTCACCACCTCAAGTACGCGAAACCGCCATCAAACTCGATGGTATTTCCAGACAAGAGTCACTAGAAAGGGGTCTCAGAAAGAACTCCGTTGAAAGAGATCATATTTCAAAAGAAGTACATATTCTGGTAAGTGTGCTAGACATATGGTATTATTGTTCTTTCTGTTGGTAAAATTAAATTAGGTTTTATATTTTATTTAAAAGTTAATGTTATAGTGAGACTAGTAAAAACACAAATAAATAGTAATGTCATAGAATTGTACGTGTGTTTGTGCTCAAAACTTCTTAATTAAATTACGAATAAACACAAGCTTTGTTTGATACTGTAAAATAACTGGCACATAATACAGTTGCTACTTTTTGTAGGTTAACGCCAACCTATGTACATAGAAACAAAGTACTGCGGTCCTGAACACCTACAAATAAATTATTTTAATATTTTTTCAAAACCCTAAAATAATAAAAGAAACTAAATTTCCTAAATCGTTAGGGAGTCATGTTGAAAGCTTAATGGTGCTATTCTGTATCGAAAATGTTAGATAACATTCTGTTAAATATATGTTATTTGACGTTTGAACAATATAAAACATTGTTGAAATGTCAAATAACATAGATTTAACAGAATGTTATCTAACATTTTCGATACAGAATAACACCATAAATTAAAAACTGGGGATCCTTCTCGGTCACCTTTTTTTGGGAAATCCAAAAAGTTTTTGGATTTGATTTTGCGCGAGAACGGTGAGTCACCAAAGAAAAATTTGTTAACAAATACTGTAGAGCGCAATGTTTTCTACAATTAATTTCATAGGATCGACGCGCTACGACGAAAAATGCCATAAGTAGAGTACCCCAAAGTACCCTAACATTTTTTCACTTTTTGACCTAGATTGTCAACATTTATATTTACAGTTGTGCGCAAATAGTATATTATTATACGAGTTTTATAAGGCGCTATATTGTGGCACAAGTTGTTTGAAGTACGAAGAGCGATGCGAGGAGTGCTTCAAAGGAACTAGTGCCACAATAATGTCTTATAAAACAAGTGTAATATACTATTTTTTCCATTTTGCATCTGTTTATACTTTAAATTTAAGAATATGTACAAAATATAAACCCAGAAATATTTGGAATAATTTGACAATGGTTGGTAACACTAACCAAACAATAAAACAAGGTTAATTTGAAATTAGTTGTCAATTTTACTTCAAAACCAGCAACAAGCTTTTTTGCATTCTATTGAAATGTATACCTAAACAAGCAAGTATAAGTAATACACCAACTGAAGTAAGAAAAAGAGCCCAATTAGCTATAAATGATATACTTTCCAAAAAATAATAATAAAATGTTCTAAATTTTTCTGACAGATTGACTGGACTAAATATCTAATATAAAATAATATATAAATATAATAAAATAAAGGACCACGCGCACTAAATCGACTCGGCTCGGTACGATCGGCACGGTAGCGGATACTGCGCACTGAATCGGCACGTTCGGTGTTTTCAGCAACTCATTTAGCATATAACTAATATATTTGTTATAATGTCATTTAGTAAAGTTTGTTTTTAGCAGCCCGGTATACACACTTTACAGACGTTAAATAATTGGACATTGTATACAGGGTGGACCGAATTTTACCTTCGATAATTTTATTCATAGCAATTTCGATCAATCATAATGCAGTATTTAACCAACCTGCATGGTTTTCCAGCGATAATTTTATTCATAGCAATTTCGACCAATCATAATACAGTATTGGACCAACCTACATGGTTTTCCAGCGATAAAATTTCGGTAAAATTAATTGTAGGTTTTCCATAGTAACAATATAAATAACAAAATTTGTATAAAGGCGCGTCCACATTAGTAAAAATTTACGTTGTGCGTTCCATTCGCCCCAAATTTTTATGTCTGATAAAAATTTATGCGAGTGTGGACGTGTTCGCCGCATACAAACGCACGCAAAAATATTCGCCACATACAACGCACGCGATCCGTGGCTTGTCGGTTTTTTTTTGACATCAAAGGGATTTGCGCCGCAACATCGTTGTAGTGTGGACGTATTTTTGTTATTTGTTGCATTTGCTACTAGGTACTCAAAACAACGCACAACTACACACACGTGTTGATCGGGGTCTCACGGCACACAACGTAAAAATTTGCACAGGTAGTTTGATAAATCTGCGACGCAAATCTTTGTGGCGGATCCTACATTCAACACACAACGCAATTATTTACTAATGTGGACGCACCTTTAGAATTAATTTGTAATTATTATGATCTGTTACTTGCATTAATATGAAATAAAATAAACTGTTGTGTATATTCATAAAATTATCTTATCGAATATAATACGTGCTTTCGATTTTCCGATGGTTGAATTCCTCAAACTTCCTGCACAACAACAAATCGTGTCAGTTTGACAGAAAAAACCGAGTGCGAAGCACGAGGTTTTTTTAAACTGTCAAACTGACACTCTTTGTTGCCGTGCAACAAGTTTTCATAATTTAACCGGAAAATCCAAAACACTTATTATACCGAGAGATCAAAAATTATCTTGGTCAAAGGTGGTCATGGATTTTAAAATAATTGTCGGAGCTAGTATCATGTCAATACTTATTGTGGCACATAACTTGATAAACTTCAAAAGGATGATACAAGCTAAGACCGTCGTTTTTCATTTCATGACCACCTTTGACCAAGATAATTTTTGATCTCTCGGTATTACTACTGATAAAATTTCGATAAAATTAATTGTAGGTTTTCCATAGTAACAATATAAATAACAACATTTGTATAAGAATTAATTTGTAATTATACAGGGATATTCACCGAAACCGTTGGTTAGACGTTTTAAAAGATGTAGTTAATATTTTTTTCTGAAAATTGGGTTGCGCCCTAAATAGCATATTATCTCCTAATTTAAAATATTTTCAAGTTTCTACGACTTCCGGTTATACCGGAAGTAGACCCTAACTTCGTTTTTTTAAATGGAACACTCTGTATATTATTACATTTTTAAATTATAATAACATTTTGTTAAAACAATTTTTCTCTAAAGCATTTCGTTTAATAATTACAGGATGATATTTTAAAAAATGTCCAAAAATGGGCTAACTTTAAAATTTTATTTTCTAGCCTTCTAATATTCAAATTGAAATGCGGTTTTGGCAAAATGTTAACAAAAGTGTACTACTTGCAATTTCTTCATTGCAACAGCTCAATGTTCTACAGGGGGTTTATAATTTAGGTGCCATTTAGAAAAAAATCAAAAAGGAATAACTCATTTTTTTCAAATATCGATACAAATTTGGATTATTCATTCAAATTAAAGGTAATTTTGTTGAATAAACTTTATACCCAACTCTTGCTGTTTTCGTGAAATTTCGTTTTTTTGGTAATATTGAAAATAATGCCAAACAATTCGATTATTGGATCAAGCAATCGATGTTGTCAGTAAAGCATCTTAAACAATATCGTTACATTAATCATTAATAAAAAATTAATTAAAAAAAAAACTTCTCTTGTTAATCATTATAATAAGTGTAAGTACCATAAAAATGGATATTTCACGAAAACGGCAAGAGTTGGGTGTAAAGTTTATTTAACAAAATTACCTTTAAATTGAATGAATAATCCAAATTTGTATCGATATACAGGGTGTTCCATTTGAAAAAAATGAGTTTTGCTGTTTTGATTTTTTTCTGACTGGCACCTACATTATAAACCCCCTGTAACACATTGAGATGTTCCAATGAAGAAATTTCAAGTAGTACACTTTTGTTAACATCTTGTCTAAACTGCATTTCCATTTGAATATTAGAAGGCTAGAAAATAAAATTTGAAAGTTAGCCCATTTTTGGACATTTTTAAAAAAATCATCCTGTAATTATTAAACGAAATGTTTTGGAGAAAAATTGTTTTAACAAAATGTTATTATCATTGAATGTAGAATTTAAAACTGTAATAATATACAGGGTGTTCCATTTAAAAAAACGAAGTTAGGGTCTACTTCCGGTACAACCGGAAGTCGTAGAAACTTGAAAATATTTTAAATAAAGAGATCTTATACTATTTAGACTATAAACCAATTTTTAGAAAAAAATATTAATTACATCTTTTAAAACGTCTAACCAACGGTTTCGGTGAATATCCCTGTATATTATTATGATCTGTTACTTGCATTAATATGAAATAAAATAAACTATTGTGTATATTCATAAAACTATCTTATCGAATATAATAAGTGCTTTGGATATTCCGGTTAAATTCCTCAAACTTTCGTCACAACAACAAATCGTGTCAGTTTGACAGAAAAAACCTCGTGCTTCGCACTCGGTTTTTTAAACTGTCAAACTGATAGACAAACTAGACCAGGTAGTTCTGAACTTGTTGAAAACATGTAGACAACACAAACACGTTTATACGATTACTATTATACAGGGTGGTCCGAATTTTACCTTCGATAATTTGGGAATCAATAGAAAACCTTAAAAAAACATCAATTTTCTTAATAAACTTATATCGAAAACTCAACCGTTTCAGAAATACAGCGTATTGAGAAGCGAAAAAATCTGTTGTTTGGTAAATGTTTATTATTATAACTTATTTATCAGGCATCAAGTTATTTTTTCATTCGAGTACTTGAAAATAAAAACGAATTCACAGGTAATTTCAATACCGGATACCGGTATTTTTCATAGAATTTCACTACTTGAAATAGTTAAAAACCCTCGGACCATTCGGCAATTTTTGCTCCTTTGATTATTCTGTCGATGCCGAGACGATCCAGCAGGTCCGAGCCGACCGAACCGAACCAGTGCGTCAGGATTCATTTAATTTCATGCATATCAAAACGTGCCGATCGTTCCGAGCCGAGTCGACCGGTCCGAATTGATTCAGTGCGCGTGGTCCTTTAATATTTAATTCAAAAATTTAAGCTCAAAATTAAAATGACTATATCAAATATCTTGCCATCTCCTCATACAATAGCTAAATTTATTCAAATGGTAGAAAAAATTGGGTTATGGAAATAAATGAATTTACTGATAAGCAAAGTTATAACTATACCGGGTGATTTTTTTAGTTGGTACAGCATATTTTCCTCGCTTATTATTGAAGATAGGGTTTTCAGTTTTTGCAGGCATATTCAAAAACATTTTCTACATTTAATGCACTTTATTTTTATTTTTTGCTGCTTTTCGTCTAACCGGAAGTGACGTCAACTTTCAATTTTCAAATGAAACACAGTAGTTTTTCTTTCGTATTTCAAAACTAGATTTTTTTCTGAGTTAGAATGTGTAAAAAAAGTATTAGGTTGAAGAGGAAAGTTTTTGAAATAATGCGATTTCAAAGTTTCAAGCATTGAGGTACTAAAAAATAATCGAGTTACCCATGGAATAATTTTATGGCAAATTAAAATACCCGTCAAAACGCGTAGTAGGCGCATGTTAAGTCAGTAGAAGTTTGCGTTGCCGTAGTGTTTCATTTGAAAATTGAAAGTTGACGTCACTTCCGGTTAGATGGAAAAAAGCACAAAAATAAAAACACAGTGTATTAGATGCAAAAAATGTTTCTAAGTATGCCTGCAAAATTTCAAAACTCTATCTTTAATAATAAGCAAGAAAAAGGTGCTGTACCAATTAAAAAAATCACCCGGTATAGGTATATTCTTATGTTTCTGGCAAATGAACAAATGAACAGTTATTTCGAAAATCACTTCCATTTCATCGCCTACTTTTAAAGGAGTTATTTGTTTGTTTGATAAGTCCAAATGGCAAGCGTGCTTGAAAGCCACCTGTACCTAATAGCTTCTTTATTTGTAAGTTATGTATATTTCGTTTCTATTGAATGATACAGAAGTTATGTACGTGACGCAGGTGGTCGTCCAAATTTTTCTATGGGTGTATAAAATTTACAAATAATGGTTAATAAAATTTTGCTTGGCTGTAGAAAGAATATTAAAATAAACCGGATATTCTGTCATGCCAATCAATCTATTAAAAAGAAAACTTATACCGCGACATTTTTTTAACTCTGAACCAAGGATCTATAGAGACTGGATATGCGACTTCGTATAGGTACCGAGCAATGTACGAAAACGTGCCGTATAGAGTCGAGAAGGTGGGTGTGTCTTAACTCCCACTTTCGATTTTTTCCTCTCTCGCACATATACACATTAAGATTTGACAAATAAACGAAATTGTCAATTTCTGACATTTCTCAACAACTGATGCACCATCCGACCACGCCATTGGACACCGTACGTGACGTCACGAGAAAGCTCCACCCACCTCCTCGACTCTATAGGCGCCGTGCAATCCTTCAAGTGCTGCCCCCTGTGTCAGCTATGCTAAAAGTATCGTGATCAGATAAACCGTGCTGTCAAAAGTGTCAAAGTACATTATAATAAATATATAAAGATGAATCGTTTTTACTAAAATGTAATGATTGATTAATCATTAGTTCGAGCAATAGGTTCTATTGAACGCATTTTTAGTGAATAAAAGTTGATAAAAAGTGCTTAATTTACACATCCAAACATTGGATTTTTCAAGTTTTCAAACCGCTATAACTTTGGAAATTATGGAGACCGCCGCATATTTTTTGGCTTTTTCATAATAGGAGATCCGAAAATTAACAAGGTAATTTCAATATTCTTCCAAAATCGCTCCGGTACGAATCTGTCAAATTTACCAATTTAAGTAGGTAATAACTAATACCTATAACCTATAATAATATTTTTTTAGCAGTGGAACTCGTTAATTCCAGAAACATTAAAATAATTATGCGGTTTTTTTATCCGCATAGCGCGTCTTCTCCGTTTGTTTACATGTTAAAATTGAACCCCCACAGGTCTCGGTACTTTCAACTAACGCCGCCTTGTGCGCTAGTGTAGCAAATCGAGTAGACTCCACCCACCTGCACAGCGCCTATACGGCATATCCTGTTTCTATAGAAGTATAGATCTTTGCTCTGAACATATTCCCTATGTTTAATTTTAAAAAATACAGATCAATGCATTGCGAGTATTTACTATGCAACCAATTATACCAAACATCTGATTTAATTTTATTTAATCAAATTTTTAATAATCGAGATGTGACTGAAAAAACGTCTTAAGCCTGTTTGACACGGTGCCTAATTTTTGTAAACATTTACATGTAAATTATCATAAAAAATTACATGTACATTTCCAAGGTGACTATAATTTCTGTTTGCAACGTGTTTACGTTTTTAACATAAAATTTGACCCCCGCGCATGCGTGTTTACTCAATTTTTACGGACAATTGTCTTTTTGCACTGTCAGTTTTAAAGATTAAACTGAACTGAAACATTATTATATTTTCTAACTTTAACATAATAAAAATAATGAGCTGCAAAACTACAATTATACATAATGCACTAAACAAAGAACAATAATTCAGTTTTCTGCAATCTATTTAAAATCACGCACAGCGAATAAAACCATATTTGTGAAAACTATATTGTCCCCAAAAATCCCATTTGCATTTGGTATTGTCTATTTGAGACACCAGTCTTAAATTTAACAACGACATTATATTTTGTACCGTAACCAGTAACTAATTTATCTTTCCTCAATTTTGTTTGAAGAAGGAAAATTTCCGTTGATTAAATAAATAATTATATTGTAAAATCTCATTCCCAAAAAGGCAAAAAGGCGTTATTTTCTATTAAAAAATGAATTATTATAGGTTAGGTGAAACAACAAGATTAAATTACCATCAGTGTACGTTTTGCCTTTGCGCACTTTTACGCGCACTTTTAGCAGATATTTTAGAACAAGTTCTAAATAATTTACGTGCAAATTTACACCGAAATTTGACAAGACATTTGCTGTATGCAACGATGCTAAATGTACGTAATAATTTACGTGTGAATTTACATGCAAATTTTCATGAAAATTAGGCATCGTGTCAAACGGGCTTTATGCTCTGATTGGCATGGTATAATACGCATTATGTGTATTTTTTCTTCAGTTAAATACATGTTTTTTATTTATTTTATTACAATAATAATTAAGGTTTTCAATTTTGAGAGATAGCTGATATGCGCAATGGCAACGGTCATTAGGGTGTCTTGTGACGTCAGGACGGACCGAGAACGTTGTTTTATTGAAAACCTCAATTCAAACAACTTAACAATTATTTTTTTTACTTGTCAAGTAGGTAGCTATTTTAACGGAAAATTGGTTACTTGATTACTTACATACATGCATTGACCTGTGTTTTTTCAAACTGAACATAGGGACTATGTTCAAAGTATAACGTAACGTATAACGTAATTGAGAACTGAAAAAATTTATACGAGCCCTAACAACTAAATGTTCGGATAAAAATAAATTTGATTGTCTTTTTTCCATACGCGCTAAAGTTATCTAAATTAACTTCCATAATGTTGATGGTTTTTTTTGTTATAATGCCAACATTTAGTTATATAAAAACGTAAATTTCGTAAAAATCCGCTCGGCGGTTCCAAAACTGTGGCACTTTAACTCAGCAGGATGGGAAAATTGTAGAAACAAAGAATTATTATTTTCAAAACGTTGGATCTAGTAGTCGGATTTTGATGAAATTTATTTTATTGCAAAGCTGGATGTTGGTTTTCTTTAGGTACAAAAAAGTTACACAAGTTTTTATTTGGTGATTTTAGGTATTTATCGGAGCTTCAAAGTTGCACCTTTAAAAATTATAAAATTTTCTAGTAACTGTTTTAAATAATCACAGTTTTGAAACCGCTGGTTGGATTTGTGTCAAAAAACATTTAAATCAAAGCTCATAATCGTACTATATTGAAAAAATTCTGAAATGTTAATATGATTTTTTTTGCATTTTTTTTCGAGTTCCACAGTTCACTTTTCAAAAAACGTGTTTTTTGAAGGTGCTACCTACATTAAAATAATCACAGTTTTGGAGTCACTGGTTGGATTTGGGTAAAATTTACTTTATTGCAAAGCTGGATGTTGGTTTTATATACAAAAAAATCCCCAAATGTTTATTTGGTGATTTTAGGCATATTTCGTAGCTTTAAAATTGCACTTGAGAAATGTGACGTAATTTTCTAACGACTGTTTTTAAAAAATCACAGTTTTGGAACTTGGGGAAAACGACATAAAGGTGCTTTCATGGCCCTCATCCAGTCTGGACTTAAATGTCATTGAAACTCTTTGGCATAAAATTAAACGTATTCTACGCAATAATCTACCAAGAACCATTGGGGACTTAAAGACCAAAATAGAAGAAATTTGGGACAGTTTCACGCCAGAATTGTACCAAAATTTGATAAATACAATGCCTGCTAGAATACAAGCAGCTATTAAAGCGAGAGGAGACGTAACCTCTTATTAATGGTCCTAAATTAAAAATTATCCCAACATTTAGTTGCAAATTCATTTTGTAAAGTTTGCTAATTATTAAGGTTAAAATATTGTTAAATCCAGTAAATAATTTTCTTCCATGCATAATATTGTTATTAAGGCTTTATCTTATTGTATTATTAGGTGTTTACTAATTATTTACGTAAAATTTCCAGTTCTGCTTTCAAACTTGAAAAATTTACTTTTGTCCGAACATTTAGTTGTTAGGGCTCGTATACCTACATTTTAAAATACATACGAAACAATAGGTATAACTTTTCAATTAATAATAAATTAATATAAATAAAAAAAAAAAATTATTAATAAGTTATCATAAATTATAAACTTGAAAACATGCAGGTAGGTATATAAAAAGATACTTTCAGTTACTTAGGGTCAAAGAGAAAGAATTTACTTATAAGTAGTCCTAGAAAGTCTGTAATAGAGCAGATTCTAAAATCAAAACTAAACGTACCTATTCGCCTCGTACGTTTATACAAGGGCGACCTCTGGTTTCAGAAATCTAAAACATAGGCCGATCGAAATAAACAGAAGTGTCGTGTGTTTATTTTTTTTTCAATAAGAAATCCACTTGCTACGGTCCATTTATTTTGGAAACTGAGTTTATTACAAAAAATTCGCTCGTCAAAAAAATCTGTTATCAGAATAAGACTACACGGTCAAATTGAAGGTAAGTAGGTACTAATAAAATTAATTGTACTATTAATTTGTACTTTCTGTATGCTATATACATATGTACTTATATCAATGAATATTTTTTTTGGAATAATAGCATTTAATACATAGGTACCTATACAGGGTGTCTCAATTTCGATGGGAATGGGGGGTTTCACCCATTTCTAGGCGAGATAGAAAAAAATGGTTTTCGCAATACTGTGCTCGATTTTTAAGAAAAATCGATTGGTAAAAACCACATCTTAATATCTCTAACCGTTATCAAGATATCTTTAAAAAGTGTCATTTGGCCGATTTTTAAAAAGTGTCATAACTTTTTTGTTTATTAAAATATTTTAAATCTGTAAAGTGTTTGTTATAGTAGTTTTTCACGTAGAATAATGTGCACTAGAAATTTTTGTTCTAGGTTCAATACATTTCGAGTTATTACACCTAACTTTCTTATTTTAAATGCAAACCATAGTTGGCTATGCCATTAAAAAATTGCTTATTTTTTTATATTTTCAAAAATATATATTTTGGTATACTTATTTTTATATCTCACTGAATTATACGTTTTTATATTTTTAAATTCGTAAATTAAATGTTTTGAATATTATTAGTAGGCGTTGTTAAAGAAATTGTTATATCAATGAACCAGCGTCAAATAGTAAAAGCCATTTATCAACAATAATCAAAATATATCAAATTTAACAGGTAAAAAATCAACAATAAATAAACAGAAACACAAAATATATAATTGAAAGAGAACTAATAAATAAACAATTGAAACACATATAGTACGAATTTGTTGAATTAAATGTTCAAGTTTTTGTCCGTTCTGTTGAACACATAAACTTTTGGCAAGGACAATATTTTTTTTTTAAATAAATCTAACATAAAGGAAGAAATTGAGCATAGACTGAGGCAGATTGCAAATAATTAGAAATATAAAACTAAATCAGATTTTTAACGTGATTCATGCTGCAATACAACATTATCGGCAGCAATTTGAATATTTAAATTAAACAATTATTTGTTTAACATGTTTATAATTTACTAAAATGATTTCTATAAAAAAATGTAAAATCTTAAGTTTATGTTGATTAATATTAACTTGGCTGTGTTGTTACCATTCGACGTTGGTTCATTGATATATTTTTCTTTAACAACGCCTACTAATAATATTCAAAACATTTAATTTACGAATTTAAAAATATAAAAACGTATAATTCAGTGAGATATAAAAATAAGTATACCAAGATATATATTTTTGAAAATATAAAAAAATAAGCAATTTTTTAATGGCATAGCCAACTATAGTTTGCATTTAAAATAATAAAGTTAGATGTAATAACTCGAAATGTATTGAACCTAGAACAAAAATGTCTAGTGCACATTATTCTACGTGAAAAACTACTACAACAAACACTTTATAGGTTTAAAATATTTTAATAAACAAAAAAGTTATGACACTTTTTAAAAATCGGCCAAATGTCACTTTTTAAAAATATCTTAATAACGGTTAGAGATATCAAGATGTGGTTATACCAATCGATTTTTCTTAAAAATCGAGCACAGTATTGCGAAAACCATTTTTTTCTATCTCACCTAGAAATGGGTGAAACCCCCCATTCCCATCGAAACTGAGACACCCTGTACATATATTTATTTTCTTTCGTAAAATATAAAGCAAACATTTAATTTTTAATATTTCCATTTACATAATGATCCATATGAAATGTCAGAAATCCTGTAAATTACAAAACTAAAAATCTGAAATAGTGTTTTTCCGTAAACTGCCTCTGGAAAAATTGTAGGGGTAAACTCGGGCTAACGGGCTGAACTAATTTTTCATTTTCACAACAAAATGTCCGCTGCAGATTCGCGAACGCTCACTTGGTTGCCAAGAATATGACGTAATTAATTTTTTATCTTTAATTTTTATTACTTTGAAGTTGAAATGTTTTTCCTGAACTTTCATCAGCATGTTTACCTTCGCGTTTTTAAAGCTTTAATCCACTTATTTCGTTGCGGCTTTTTGTTCGGATACTTCGGGAATCTGTGAAACTTTGTACCCGGGGAATTTATAGTTTTATACTCGTCTCCTCTTCGTGGTTGTTTCTTAGTTGTTGGTGTTGGAGTTGAACACTCGGTAACACTGTACTTTTCCGGTGGCAAGTTTAATAAAAACCTTCTGAAATCTACGATTTAAATACTTAGTTATCAGAAAATACAAATATGACTCCAGCCCTTTGACACTTCAAGAGAATCGGCCAATGTTTAACGGAACCGCCACTGCGAGCGCTTGCATCGATTCGAGCTACGCTCCGCCCACACACACGGGGCGAATACTACTCTTTAAACATACAGTAAAAATGTTTCTTTATAAAATACGCATGACTTTCAACACGCTTCCATAATAAAGAATTTTTGTATGCATTTTCGTACGACAATTTAGACTTGTAGAATCTGCTGTGTACACTGATTCAATAATTCCATCATTCTGAGATGAGTCAGAAATAGTAAAAATCGGAAAAAAATCATAATTTTCTCGTAAATGATTGAGTTAATGTAAGTCAACAAACATAGCTTTATCACATATTTTAACCCTAGGTATTTTGATCATTACAGAAAATCAATTCCCTAAAAAGATGCCACAAAAGCTGAGTGTACCTACTAATGAATTCTTAAAGTACTGTAATATGTTAAAAAATATCTGATGTGTCCAACACATGACTTTCTTATACTGATAGTACTACAATTACTTTTCCTAAAGAAATTAAGTTAAATTTCTTGTAAAAATCGTGTTTAAATTTTGAGGGTTTCCAACAATTTTCAAATAGTCTCTGTCGCACTTATTGCAATACGCATAAATCTCTCCTTGTCCCACTCACTATAACCGAATTTTACGACAAAAATGTGTTTTATTTTAGATTTTTGACTTATTACTCACTTTAAAAAATCTCCCGGTATAAAGTCACATTTATTTATTCATTATTATTGTTTTCGGTACCATAGAAACCAGTAAAATACAAAAAAAAATAATGGCCCTTCTGGGATTCGAACCCGGGACCTTCCGTTTGGCAGCCAAGTCCCTTTAGTCACTAGTCTATTTAGACTGTCGGATTCAACGCGCGCTAAGAGAAATATAAGTGTTTCAAGTATACAGGGTGGGTGAAATTCCGTTGCCAGCATGGGGATCTCGCTTATTATAATAGGTAGACCTTTAGGTTTAAATTTGGCAAAGTTGCCAAATTTGGTGCTTAAAAATAATCCGAAAACAATTTTGAATTATTTTGAACGGTATGTTAAAAAATGAATAAAACTGAAAATTACGATTTTAGAATTTCGCCCATAACTTCGTTATTTCTGAACTTTTTTTAAATCTGTAAAAACATTCTCAAAGCAACTTTTTGTACTCTATCGATCAGTGATCATCGTTTCTTTAAACATCGATTCGTTTTTGTTTTTTTAACACCAACTTTAGTTTTTCTTATGGGCGCGCTTTCTACTTTTCACACCAATTTTAATTGTTAAAATAAAAAAAATGTATTCAACACACCAATTATCAGAAACACTAGTCAAGGTTCTTCAATTTTGAATTTGTTACCATGGTAACCACACAAAATAAACGAGATTGAGCTACTCGATTTCTGTTAATTGGTGTGTTGAATACATTTTTTTACTTTCTTATACGTAGTATAAGGAAGTATTGTAATCGTGATTTTTTTTGACTTCGAGATTTTGATGGATTTACACGTTTTGAGGGCCCCTGAATCCATTTTGACCATTTTCGCCATGATGTCTGTCTGTGTGTCTGTCTGTATCCACGATAACTCAAAAACGACTTAACGGATTTGATTCAAATTTCATATTTAAGAGTTTGAACAAAATTGTGGGTGCCACATTAAATCTTTTTCCTCTAGCACCAACACAAGTGGTACCTACCTGAAGACATTTTTAGGTTTTTTAGGAATATCTTGAAAAATAAACAATTTACGACATTTTTTTATTCTTTAACATTGATTTAGAATTAAATTTTGAACAAATTTTGTTTGAAACTTTTTTTGAAATTCCGTCAAAAATTTTTATTTATATAGTGGCGCCATCTATCTACGATTTACAAAGTACATGTTGTTTACATACAGAAACCTATACCGTTGAGGAAATCGATTGTAGCATTACTATTTGAAAAGATCGACGGCTACAACGGCTACGGTTTAGTTTTAGATATCATGGCAACTCGATTAAAATTTTTTCTAATATATACAATAAAGTCGTGAAATTGTATTTGCATGCAAATCTACATTAAAGATATCGACGCCAAATTTTTTGTGAATGCTCTTTCAATTTTTAGACGTGTCGACAAAGTAACAAAAGTGTTTTATTTTGCGCCGTTTTTAATAATTATAAATTATTTATATATTTATATAGTGTTGCCATCTATCTCTGAGTGGCTGTTGTTTACATTACAGAAATCTATTTGTTTTTATACTAAAGATTCTATTTGCATTAAACACACGAAGAGCTCGAATAAAGTTATAAAAATTTAAAAAGTGAAAACCAATTAATCCAATCCTGGTGAGAGTGGCTATATCGCCAAACACCAAAAACTTGACATTGCTTTGCAATCCAAGTACGAAGAAGAAGAGATTGTTAGTCAAACAACTGTCAAAGGCAAAAGATCGAAATATTTTGATGAGAAGGATTGTTGTGCACTGTACAGTTTGTTTGAGTGAAACGTTGACCAAAACTGAGAAGTATTTTATAAATCTTCAAAGTTTAGCTACAGCAAATTCAAAGATATCAAGCATTTTTCGCATTGTGGAATTTTGATAAGTATTCTGTTATTTATTTGTCCTAAAATCTGGTAGTAATGAGTGGGACAAGAACAGATTTATGCGTATTGCAATAAGTGCGACAGAGACTATTTGAAAATTGCTGGAAACCACCCTCAAAATTTTAACAAGAAATTTAACTTAATTTCTTTAGGAAATGTAATTACTGTGATACTATCCGTATAAGAAAGTCATGTGTTGGGCACATCAGATATTTTAAGTGAGTAATAGGTCAAAAATCTAAAATAAAACACATTTTCGTCGTAAAATTCGGTTATAATGAGTGGGACAAGGACAGATTTATGCGTATTGCTATAAGTGCGACAGAGACTATTTGAAAATTGCTGGAAACCTTCAAAATTTTTACAAGAAATTTAACTTAATTTATTTAGGAAAAGTAATTATTGTGATACTGTCCGTAAGTATAAGAAAGTCATGTGTTGGGCACATCAGATATTTTATTTTAACAATTAAAATTAAATCTGAATACTATCTGTAGCACATCGATGAATTTGGAAAAAAATGTAGTATCCGATGGTGTGAAAAGTAGAAAACGCGCCCATAAGAAAAAATGAAGTTGGTGTTAAAAAAACAAAACGAATCGATGTTTAAAAAAACGATGATTACTGATCGATAGAGCATAAAAAGTTGCTTTGAGAATGTTTTTACAGATTTAAAAAAAGTTCAGAAATAGCAAAGTTATAGGCGAAAATCTAAAATCGTAATTTTCAGTTTTTTTCAGTTTTCTAACATATCGTTCAAAATAATCCAAAATGAAGGTTTTCAATTTTGAGAGATAGATGATATGCGCAATGGCAACGGTCATTAGGGTGTCTGGTGACGTCAGGAGGGACAGAGAACGTTGAAAACCTCAATTGTTTTCGGATTATTTTTTAACACCAAATTTGGCAACTTTACCAAATTTAAACCTATGGTCTATCTATTATAATAAGCGAGATCCCCATGCTGGCAACGGAATTTCACCCACCCTGTATAGCATTTTTTTGAAATTCTTTTGAGGGAATTTCAAATTTTTTTATTAATTTTTTATTTAGCGTGGCTTTATAATTTTTTTTTCAAGAAAAAGTTGAAAAAAAACTTGTTCAAAATTTAATTCTAAATCAATGTTAAAGAATAAAATATCTGATGTGCCCAACACATGACTTTCTTATACGGATAGTATCACAGTAATTACTTTTCATAAAGAAATTAAGTTAAATTTCTTGTAAAAATTTTGAGGGTTTCCAGCAATTTTCAAATAGTCTCTGTCGCACTTATTGCAATACGCATAAATCTGTCCTTGTCCCACTAATTACTACCAGATTTTAGGACAAATAAATAACAGAATACTTATCAAAATTCCACAGTGCGAAAAATGCTTGATATCTTTGAATTTGCTGTAGCTAAGCTTTGAAGATTTATAAAATACTTCTCAGTTTTGGTCAACGTTTCACTCAAACAAACTGTACAGTGCACAATAATCCTTCTCATCAAAATACAGCGTGATCAAGAATGACTGAATCTGTTGGTATTAAAACAGTTGCGAGATTAGGAATTTTTTTTGTGGTATGCTTTCCAAACCTGATTGTCACAATTAAAAATGTCAGTTTACAAAATCTAAGGTTATATTATGGTGAAGTATTGTTATGTTGGGATTGTCAAGATTGTCAAAAGTTGACACCAAGATGTGCGCGCCAACGCCCTTACGGTTGTTTGCGTCAATAGTACCAATTCCACTAGTTACTTTTTCAATACCAACTGATTCAGTTATTCTTGATCACGCTGTATTTCGATCTTTTGCCTTTGACAATTGTTTGACTAACAATCTCTTCTTCTTCTTCGTACTTGGATTGCAAAGCAATGTCAAGTTTTTGGTGTTTGGCGATATAGCCACTCTCACCAGGATTGGATTAATTGGTTTTCACTTTTTAAATTTTTATAACTTTATTCGAGCTCTTCGTGTGTTTAATGCAAATAGAATCTTTAGTATAAAAACAAATAGATTTCTGTAATGTAAACAACAGCCACTCAGAGATAGATGGCAACACTATATAAATATATAAATAATTTATAATTATTAAAAACGGCGCAAAATAAAACACTTTTGTTACCTTGTCGACACGTCTAAAAATTGAAAGAGCATTCACAAAAAATTTGGCGTCGATATCTTTAATGTAGATTTGCATGCATAATACAATTTCACGACTTTATTGTATATATTAGAAAAAATTTTAATCAAGTTGCCATGATATCCAAAACATAAAACCGTAGCCGTTGTAGCCGTCGATCTTTTCAAATAGTAATGCTACAATCGATTTCCTCAACGGTATAGATTTCTGTATGTAAACAACATGTACTTTGTAAATCAGAGATAGATGGCGCCACTATATAAATAAAAAATTTTGACGGAATTTCAAAAAAAGTTTCAAACAAAATTTGTTCAAAATTTAATTCTAAATCAATGTTGAAGAATAAAAAAATGTCGTAAATTGTTTATTTTTCAAGATATTCCTAAAAAACCTAAAAATGTCTTCAGGTAAGTACCACTTGTGTTGGTGCTAGATGAAAAAGATTTAATGTGGCACCCACAATTTTGTTCAAACTCTTAAATATGAAATTTGAATCAAATCCGTTAAGTCGTTTTTGAGTTATCGTGGATACAGACAGACACACAGACAGACATCATGGCGAAAATGGTCAAAATGGATTCAGGGGCCCTCAAAACGTGTAAATCCATCAAAATCTCGAAGTCGAAAAAAATCACGATTACAATACTTCCTTATACTACGTATAAGAAAGTAAAAAAACTTGTAAATTGCTTATTTTTCAAGATATTCCTAAAAAACCTAAAAATGTCTCCAGGTAAGTGCCACTTGCGTTGGTGCTAGATGAAAAAGATTTAATGTGGCACACACAATATTGTTCAAACTCTTAATTATGAAATTTGAATCTAATCCGATAAGTCGTGGATACAGACAGACATCATGGAGAAAATGGTCAAAATGAATTCAGAGGCCGTCAAAACATGTAAGTCCATCAAACTCTCGAAGTCGAAAAAAATTACGATTACTATAGTTTCTTATTACTTCATATAAGAAAGTAAAAAGGGAAAACTAAAAAACGCCCTGCTGGTTGTCAATAACTTTTAAAGTCCTCATAAAAGTAACTTCCCCAAATTAACCGTAATATATTTACGCTAATGAATTTTTCGGTGACATCTAAAACGGTTATTTACAGTAGCCAGTTCATTTTATATGAAATTCGATATTATAAACCCAGATAATTCTACCTTATAATTTCATAGACAATCCAAAAATTAAACCCCTGCCTATGTAACTGAAGGAATGTGAGTAGTACCTAGGTATAAATACATATGGAGTTATTCTCTATTGAAAATGTTAGATAACATTCTGCTAAATCTCTGTAATTTGACATTTCAACAATGTTTTATATTGTTCAAACGTCAAATTACATAGATTTAACAGAACGTTATGTAACATATTCGATACAGAATAACACCAATTCACCAATAGTCTTGTTCCAAAGTTTCTGATTGACATAACTCTTAACTGCACACCAGAAGCTATTACTCCCTCTACTTGAAATTAATATAATTTAAATTCCGATTGTTTGCAGTGACCATCATAAATCTTGTAGTTGTTGATAAAACTTCAGCAAGTAGTTTGAGTTGGAAATCGGTAATTCCGACATCTGCCGGTCAAATAACTGAGGTTGCGCGGTGGTTGGAAACAGTATTATAGTTCGAGTGTGCTAGTGTTAAACCGCGCTGTGTTTTAACAACTGGTCACGAAGCGCCTTTATGGTGCCGTATCGTTTCAATAAAGCCTTCATTCCACGACCGGGTCAGAAACGTTATATCCGTATAGTTATAATATGCTGAGATGTAGTAGATGTTCTTGATTTCAATATCATAAAATAATAAAAGTGGTAGTAGTCCTACTTTTGAAGAGACAAGGTTATTGTTGACATTTTATTTTTGGTGAGAGCTTTTTGAACCACACACTCTATTTTTATAGAATTTTATACACCTAATAATGGGCGCAAAAACAAGTTACTCTCTTGTACTTTTATTTTATGCAGGTATATTATTATCAATATATACAGGTGGTCCAGGTTAATCGTCATTAATTTTGGGAGGTGATAGAGCATCAAGAAAAAAGTAGACTTTTATTAAAAAACCTTGCTCAAAATTGTTTTATAACAAAAATACAGGGTGTCAAAGTTTAAAATAAAAACTGGTTTTCTTAACATAACTTCTAAACCACTCTTCGCAATATATCCAGTGGACCGGTCCCTCAGTATCTACGCTACTGGAGAAGTTTTTTATAACTGAACCCCATCATTATCTATCTAATGTACTACATTACCCTGTGTGTGAAATTTAGTGGATATCGATCAAACGGTCTAGAAGTTATGTTAAGAAAACGAGTTTTTATTTTAAACTTTGACACCCTGTATCTTTGTTATAAAACATTTTTGAGCAAAGTTTTTTAATAAAAGCCTACTTTTTTCTTGATGTTCTATCACCTCCCAAAATTAATGACGTTTAACCTGGACCACCCTAATAATATAATACTATTTCGAATAGCTTATTGCAGCGTTAAATTATGTGTCTCTACCTCACCTTTGCTTCGCTTTACAGCGTGAGAGAGGAGGGTGACACATGTATGTCAGCTAAAAATACATAATTCTGCCATATTGAAAGTTTTCATTGATGTCAAAGAGAAATTAAGGTGGTTAATTCGTTTAAGTTGTTAACATAGCGAAATATGTTTTTTTCTACTCTTATACAGGCTGTTTCAAATTCGCTTCTCACTACAGGGATCTCAGAAACGGTAAGACATACAGCTTTAGTTAAATTGGGGCAAAGTTGCGCAATAATGTGGCTAAGAAATCGAAAATATCTTTTGTAGTTCTGGAGATTTTTTGAAAAAACCAAATTTTTGCGTTTTTGTTTTTATTTTTTTCTGCTCTTATTTTTCAAGATATCGAAAAACTAAAAGCACTTTGGCGTGGACACTTTTTGTGCGTTATAAAATGACATTAAAATTTTCCTCATGTGACGTTTCATTTTTGCGCTAACGTCATCAAGTCAGTTTTTTTAAATACGGTCCTGGATTTTTTTCATCGTTTTAAGTAGCATTTTTTATGTTCTAGAAAATGGCGTTTACATTTTTTCCATATGACGTTTTGTTCTTGTGCAATCATCATCAGATCATTTTTAAATACGGCCCTGGATTTTTTTTTTTGCGTTTTCATCAGTATTTTTCCTCACTTCCTCATATCCACACATTTTGGCAAACTGAACAATGAAATTAATTTTTTTAAATAATTTTTTAAAATGAACACTTATAAAATCGTCAATACTGATGATGGCTGTACAATGAAAAAAAAACTGATCAAATTGTAAAAAAAATCCAGTGCCGTAGGTATTCAAAAAATGACTCGATGATTGATTACACAAGAACGAAACGTCGTATGGAAAAAATGTAAACACCATTTTATAGAACATAAAAAATGCTACTTAAAACGATGAAAAAAAATACGGGGCCGTATTTAAAAAAATTGAGTTAATGAGGTCAGCGGAAAAACGAAACGTCGCACGAGGAAAATTTTAACGTCATTTTATAAAGCACAAAAGTGTCCATGGCAAAGTGATTTTGGTTGTGCTTGAAAAATAAAAGCAGAAAAAAATAACAACGAAAAGGCAAAAATTTGGTTTTTTCCAAAAGTCTCCAGAACTACAATAGTAGTTTATGCAACAAGGTAGGAATTAAGAGATTCTGACGAGTGTGAAAATTGCGCCAGAGCGAAGCGAGGGCAAATCACCTTGACAACCATAAACATACACAAATAACTCCCGCATATCAGTCAGGACAAAGCCCGGTTTTCAATTCAGTCGAAATCACAGACTCCGAGTTTCTTTTTTAAATTGAAATAATTAGACAAAATAAATTCGTGTGATAGACACATAGGTATAACATAAATACCTTAACTTAACATAAATACCTAGACAATGTGCTTCATAAGTCGCGGCCAAAAATAAATGGGGATATCGAAAATTGAATTTAAAAAATTTTTTTCCATATAAACGTACGTACCTACCTACATCCGATTTACACTCAAAATTTTAAATGTGGATTTTATTAATCAAGATCGCCATGATATTTGATAACTAAATTATTTATTGTTTGACATTATAGTATATTATTTTATGCTTTTATGCTTTATGTGCAGAGGCTGGTGTTTGACGGACGAACGAAGTGAGTCAGACAAAAGCAGCCGAAGCACATAAAGCGACTTAAGCTCCGAATAAAATATGCTATTTTTTCTTCAAACGCAAACAATTCATTAAATTGTAAAATTATTAATTGAAATTTTAATAATTAAATTTTGACAATTAATTTGACTTATGACCAGCGGTGCTTAAGTAGTACTTAAGCGCCGGCGACAGATAAAGTAGAACTTTACCTGTCGCCGGCAATAAAGTGACACTTAAACATAATCAGTACAGCAGGATAATGTCACACTTAAAAGATGTTTGAAGAAAATAGATATTTATTATATAAGTGTGGAATGTGATATATTAGTCACGAAAGAAAAAGTTTAACCACGACGCCCGAAGGGCGAGTGGCTAATTTCTTGAGTGACTAATAAGCATTCCACACGAATTTAATATCCTATTTTATCCAACATCGACGTTAATTCTAAAATGTAAGATTATTTTATCGTTATTTCAATTGACAAACTATTTGACAAATGAAACTGTCAGGTTTTCAATAATAAATATAACAATAATAAAGTGAGTTCCAAATGATTCTCTCACTAATGAGTAATGATGAACATTCTATGTTTCAAATCGTCATAGTAATAAGCTTATTATGAATCGATGTTGGATAATAGTAGTTTAATAAACAAGAGTGTTAATAAGAGCGATTAATAATCGAAACGATTTTAACGCGTGAGTGCAGCGAGCGCGTTAATGAGTCGAGATTATTAATCGCCGATTAACACTCATGTTGATTACAATATTTTTTTGTCGATCGCTCTTTATTAGAATGAAAATAATTTAATTTTGTTCAATGGCAAAATCCAAATGCTGACATAATATTAATATGCAATAACTCAAAATACCACTGACATAATTAATTATTAGTTCGACAGCCGTCATTTCCAAATGAATGTTTCAATAATATAATATATTAAACATTAATCGGCGATTAATAATCTCGACTCATTAACGCGTTCGCTTCGCTAACGCGTTAAAATCGTTTCGATTATTAATCGCTCTCATTAACACTCTTGTTGATTAAACTACTATTATTTATAAAGGATGGCACATTGGTTCGAATTCGCTCGATATCTCCTTTACTATAGTAGATATAAGAGCTGAATTTTTTCGGTTACATTATTTTCGATTCTTTCTATAGATTACCATAAAATATAAAACTAGTGAAACTAAGTATTCATAGTTTTCTCTGGCCAGACATCAATTTTATTATTTTAAATGGAACTACCTGTAGTATATTATTTGTGTATTAGATTTAATGTTTCATTGTTTTTTCAAATCTTTGACAGTTTCAGTCGTTCGGAAAAAAATACAACTTCATACTTCAGAAGGGGTTCTGTGCTTCATACTGAATATAGAAATTGTTTGTTCTACGAAAATGCGGAATGACGTTTTTTCTGACAAGATAATCGAACTTGAAAGTAGACTTTTGAAAAACTAGGACGGAAAATTAGTGCGAAAATTTTTTTTGCACACATTTTTTAAACTTTCCGCACGCAAACAAAAACATAAAGAAGTACTTACAATTAGTTATAATTGTAACATTTATTTAATATCTAACAACTGGAGGAGTGCACATTAGTTCATTGCTTTCGCTTTAGTTTTGAAACTCTATGTTTATATTCACGTAATTTGATCTCAAAATCAAAATTATTTCGATGACAGGACACAATTTATAAACTGTCAACAGCTATGAGCTTTCAGTTCTAGCACAACAAACTCACTTGATGTTTTTTTTAATTAGAAAAAGATTTACAAATAATTTTTTTTTTACGAATTCCACGTTTTCGTAGAAAAAATCGTATGTAACACTCTTGCGGAAATGGCCCATGACAATACTCGTGTGATTGCAGCACTCGCTATCGCTCGCGTTGCAAATTTCACACTCGTATTGTCATGATGCGTTTTCCGCACTTGTATTACAATATACTATTAAAAGCTTATATACAAACCATTAAATTATTACTTTATTTTTTAAATACAAATAGTTTAGATTATTTTATTCAACCAAAATTTGATATAAGAAATGAAAATTCCAGTGCGCACTTGTGATGTGTTTTTGAATATTACAAATTATCCTATAGTATACTCGTACAGGAGAAACAACCAAAATGATATGTACCTACAATCCATATTAGTTTGAAAATTCTAAAGTCATTTCATCCTGAATTGCAGACGATCATCGCTTAGGCAAATGCCAGCAGTAGTTTAAATTTTAAAAGTCCAAAACTGAGGGATATGGTTTGCGATGAGTGACCTTGAAATCTCATTAAATGTATACGTTCTTTTTATTTGTTTGTACAACTCACAAATATAAATATCGATTCGATCACCTACCTAAAATCGTATTTGAAGAAATTAATAGCTAAATATAGTCCATTACATTAGAAATCATTAGATATCGATTGAAAAAAAATTACAAACATTTTTTAAAATTTTACTCTATTCCGTAGTCAATATTCAAAACACCAGCATAATTATTTTATGTATATTGTGTAAACTGTTTCTAACTGATCTACTACTGTAGTTAGGAACGTTCACATCATACCTATACTTGGATTTCCGTAATTTCAGAAATACAAAAAAACAGGTTCCAGCATTCTTTTCATGTGCTCGTCATCATTAAACATGATATTGATGTTACCCAGTATTTCCTAAAAATGATTAAACATAAATATGGAAACTCGTTTATATAGTATCTACCTATAGAATTTTTGTAGGCTCTTTCTTACTCCCATAAACTACTTTTAAACGCCGGTAGCCGGTACATTTTAAAACAAAAATTCCAATCCAAACAGGAAAGTAGGTGTTATTGATTTTCCTAAAAAATGACTAGTTAACATAATATAATAATTGATTGTCAGGAACGCTTTTTCTGAAATCAATATCATTTCATCCTGGTGGCACAGTTCACGCTGGCCACTGTACACGCTGGCTGTGCCAAACGCCATCTGCTCCGTTCTAGCTAAACCAACTAGTTGAATCCGGTTTGCTTCCACGTTCTGAAAACAATATGTGCAAACAACTTTGGGCAGATGGAGCTGTATATCCACAACTCCAAAACGATAATTTTTAAATGATACCTACTTTAATTTGTGTAAAAGAAGTGTTAAAACTTACTTAACATCTGACAAATCTTAGTGAAAATATGCCCCCAATTAGTGGGACGTCGAAGAAAATGTGCTCTTTGTGTCCGAGGAAGAAAACACCCCATAAAAAGGCAGTGCGATTTGATTCTTTTGTCGATATGTTTTCCATATCGGACACGACGTCTATACACAAGGTAGGTGTATTTTTAGTACATACATAAAACTTTTTAAAAATGATTTACAATGTCGCTAAAAAGTACTAGTGAGTGTTCCAAATGAAATCGGAAGTTATAAGGAAACTACTAGCTTTTTTTCAATTACTGAGTTATTTAAAAAATAATTATTTTTTCAACGGAACACCTTGTATATTTTTGCAGCAATAAGAGAGTTCTCTTCAAAAAACTTGCAAGTAAACCCTCATTCATGTAAATGATCATCAGATTATGAAAAATGCGATAGATAGCTCTTATTTATTTAAAAATTGTTATTTTTGTTGTAATCATAAAAGAAATGTTTTGGATTGAAAATTTAATTCTGTATCGTATTATCAGTAGTAATACTATAAGTACAGGGTGTCCCATTTTCGACACTTTTAGGGGGTATTGGCGTTATTATCAAAGATAGAGTGTTGCGGTTTTCACGTTCCTGTCCTACTTTTTTACGAAACGAAAGATTCCGGTGTCAATTTTGTCATGGCTCTCTTAGTTTTTAATCTACAGAGTGATTCTCAAAATCTTTGTTTTTTAGACACCCCTCGTATTTCCGTTATGCGTCTACTTATCAAAAAGGTGAAAACTGATCTTGATAGAGTTTTTTACGTAGATTTCAGTGGCGTAGGCAGTTTTTATGTAAAAGGTTTAGTTTTAGAGATATTGCCCAAACTTATGTTTTTTTAAATGGGACACCCTATATATTATTTTTTATATTGATTAAGCAAAATTTGATATTTTTAATAATTTACTTTATTTATAACAGTAGGCCATGGCTAGTTTATTAGAAACAAATGCAACATTTGACAGATTTGTCATTTTTCCATTATTGATGAAATATTTTTGTTACGTAGGTGTTTTTATTTTCCTTTTAATTTTTTATTACAATGGCCCTTTATGATAATTATGAGAAGTATTATATTATTGTTGGTATGTTTTATACAGTGCATTAAAATTATCTTTTGAAGTGTTCAGCTTTAGAATAATGACGCATTGTGAAAATTTTCCATTTGTTTCTACAATATTAGGCATGGCCTACTGTTATAAATAAAGAAAATTATTAAAAATATCGAATTTGGAGCTTGTTTTTCAAAATAAATATTAAGTATTATATATTTTTGGAAAGCCCAAATTTTGCTTAATCAATATAAAAGATAATATATAGGGTGTCCCATTTAAAAAAACATAAGTTTGGGTAAAAACTCTATCAAGATCAGTTTTCACCTTTTTGATAAGTAGACGCATAACGGAAATACGAGGAGTGTCTAAAAAACAAAGATTTTGAGAATCATTCTGTAGATTAAAAACTAAGGGAGCCATGACAAAATTGATCCCGAAATCTTTCGTTTCGTAAAAAAGTAGGACAGGAACGTGAAAACCGCAACACTCTATCTTTGATAATAACGCCAATACCCCCTAAAAGTGTCGAAAATGGGACACCCTGTACTTCAAAATAATTGGTTATACATCGATAACTTGTTGCATAGTTAGAAAGAGTGTCAGTTTGACAGTTAAAATAATCCGACCGCAAAGCGGGATTATTCTGTCAAACTGACACGATTTGTAACTGTGCAGCAAGTTTGAGATGTATAACCTTAATTATTTTGAAGTAGGTACGAATTGTATTTGATACGATTATTTTTTGAGTTACCTATTATGGAAATGTAAATAATTTAAAAATTGTGATTGGTGGACCTACCCCATGTTTTATCAAATATTATCGAAATTATACAAGCTAACTTAACTATTTTAGACGTTCTGATTGGTTGAAAATCATACGAAAAAAATAATCGCTGGAAAACCATGTAGGTTGGTCCAATACTGCATTATGATTGGTCGAAATTACTATGAATAAAATTATCAATAGTAATATAATAAGTGCTTTGGATTTTCCGGTTAAATTACGATAACTTGTTGCACAGCAACAAAGAGTGTCAGTTTGACAGTCTAAAAATATCTGATGTGCCCAACACATGACTTTCTTATACTTACGGATAGTATCACAATAATTACTTTTCCTAAAGAAATTAAGTTAAATTTCTTGTAAAAATTTTGAAGGTTTCCAGCAATTTTCAAATAGTCTCTGTCGCACTTATTGCAATACCCATAAATCTGCCCTTGTCCCACTCATTATAACCGAATTTTACGACAAAAATGTGTTTTATTTTAGATTTTTGACCTATTACTCACTTAAAAAAATCTCCTGTTATGAAATTACATTTATTTATTCATTATTATTGTTTTCGGTACCATAGAAACCAGTAAAATAAATTAAAAACTAATGGACCGGTCCTTCTGGGATTCGAACCCGGAACCTTCCATTTGGCAGCCATATAATGAAACACATGGTCTACCCCGACCATCGGATTCAACTATCAACGCGCGCTATGAGAAATATAAAGTGTTTTAGGAATATCTAGTTTTTTTTGAAATTTTTTTGACGGAATTTCAAAAAAAAGTTCAAACAAAATTTGTTCAAAATTCAATTCTAAATCAATGTTAAAGAATAAAAAAATCTCATAAATTGTTTATTTTTCAAGATATTCCTAAAAAACCTAAATATCTGATGTGCCCAACACATGACTTTCTTATACGGATAGTATCACAGTAATTACTTTTCCTAAAGAAATTAAGTTAAATTTCTTGTAAAAATTTTGAGGGTTTCCAGCAATTTTCAAATAGTCTCTGTCGCACTTATTGCAATACGCATAAATCTGTCCTTGTCCCACTCATTACTACCAGATTTTGGGACAAATAAATAACAGAATACTTATCAAAATTCCACAGTGCGAAAAATGCTTGATATCTTTGAATTTGCTGTAGCTAAACTTTGAAGATTTATAAAATACTTCTCAGTTTTGGTCAACGTTTCACTCAAACAAACTGTACTGTGCACAATAATCCTTCTCATCAAAATACAGCGTGATCAAGAAGGACTGAATCAGTTGGTATTGAAAAAGTAACTAGTGGAATTGGTACTATTGACGCAAACAACCGTAAGGGCGTTGGCGCGCACATCTTACTGTCAACTTTTGACAATCTTGACAATCCCAACATAACAATACTTCACCCTAATATAACCTTAGATTTTGTAAATTGACATTTTTAATTGTGACAATCAGGTTTGCAAATCATACCACAAAAAAAATTCCTAATTTCGCAACTGTTTTAGTACCAACAGATTCAGTTATTCCTGATCACGCTGTATTTCGATCTTTTGCCTTTGACAGTTGTTTGACTAACAATCTATTCTTCTTCTTCTTCGTACTTGGATTGCAAAGCAATGTCAAGTTTTTGGTGTTTGGCGATATAGCCACTCTGACCAGAATTGGATTAATTGGTTTTCACTTTTTAAATTTTTATAACTTTATTCGAGCTCTTCGTGTGTTTAATGCAAATAGAATCTTTAGTATAAAAACAAATAGATTTCTGTAATGTAAACAACAGGCACTCAGAGATAGATGGCAACACTATATAAATATGTAAATAATTTATAATTATTAAAAAACGGCGCAAAATAAAACACTTTTGTTACTTTGTCGACACGTCTAAAAATTGAAAGAGCATTCACAAAAAATTTGGCGTTGATATCTTTATTGTAGATTTGCATGCATAATAGAATTTTACGACTTTATTGTATATATTAGAAAAAATTTTAATCGAGTTGCCATGATATCCAAAACATAAAACCGTAGCCGTTGTAGCCGTCGATCTTTTCAAATAGTAATGTTACAATCGATTTCCTCAACGGTATAGATTTCTGTATGTAAACAACATGTACTTTGTAAATCAGAGATAGATGGCGCCACTATATAAATAAATTTTTTTGACGGAATTTCAAAAAAAGTTTCAAACAAAATTTGTTCAAAATTTAATTCTAAATCAATGTTAAAGAATAAAAAAATGTCGTAAATTGATTATTTTTCAAGATATTCCTAAAAAACCTAAAAATGTCTTCAGGTAAGTACCACTTGTGTTGGTGCTAGATGAAAAAGATTTAATGTGGCACCCACAATTTTGTTCAAACTCTTAAATATGAAATTTGAATCAAATCCGTTAAGTCGTTTTTGAGTTATCGTGGATACAGACAGACACACAGACAGACAGACATCATGGCGAAAATGGTCAAAATGGATTCAGGGGCCCTCAAAACGTGTAAATCCATCAAAATCTCGAAGTCGAAAAAAATCACGATTACAATACTTCCTTATACTACGTATAAGAAAGTAAAAAACGCGTTTATTTTAGTTATACTTTGTAGTGATTTTTTCCGACTTCGAGATTTTGATGGATTTACACGTTTTGAGGGCCCCTGAATCCATTTTGACCATTTTCGCCATGATGTCTGTCTGTGTGTCTGTCTGTATCCACCATAACTCAAAAACGACTTATCGGATTTGATTCAAATTTCATATTTAAGAGTTTGAACAAATTTGTGGGTGCCACATTCAACGTTTTTCATCTAGCACCAAAACAAGTGACAGTTACCTGAAGAAATTTTTAGGTTTTTTAGGAATATCTTGAAAAATAAACAATTTATGAGATTTTTTTATTCTTTAACATTGATTTAGAATTGAATTTTGAACAAATTTTGTTTGAACTTTTTTTTGAAATTCCGTCAAAAAAATGTCAAAAAAAACTAGATACTCTTAAAACACTTTATATTTCTCATAGCGCGTATTGATAATTGAATTCGATGGTCGAGGTAGACCATGTGTTTCATTATATGGCTGCCAAACGGAAGGTCCCGGGTTCGAATCCCAGAAGGAACGGACCATTAGTTTTTTTTTATTTTACTCGTTTCTATGGCACCGAAAACAATAATAATGAATAAATAAATGTAATTTCATACCGGGAGATTTTTTAAGTGAGTAATAGGTCAAAAATCTAAAATAAAACACATTTTCCTCGTAAAACTCGGTTATAATGAGTGGGACAAGGACAGATTTATGCGTATTGCTATAAGTGCGACAGAGACTATTTGAAAATTGCTGGAAACCTTCAAAATTTTTACAAGAAATTTAACTTAATTTATTTAGGAAAAGTAATTATTGTAATACTATCCGTAAGTATAAGAAAGTCATGTGTTGGGCACATCAGATATTTTACTTTATTATACGAAGTATAAGGAAGTATTGTAATCGTGATTTTTTTCGACTTCGAGATTTTGATGGATTTACACGTTTTGAGGGCCCCTGAATACATTCTGAGCATTTTCGCCATGATGTCTGTCTGTGTGTCTGTGTGTCTGTCTGTCTGTCTGTCTGTCTGTCTGTATCCACCATAACTCAAAAACGACTTATTGGATTTGATTCAAATTTCATATTTAAGAGTTTGAACAAAATTGTGGGTGCCACATTCAATGTTTTTCATCTAGCACCAAAACAAGTGACAGTTACCTGAAGACATTTTTAGGTTTTTTTTAGGAATATCTTAAAAAATAAACAATTTATGAGATTTTTTTATTCTTTAACATTGATTTAGAATTGAATTTTGAACAAATTTTGTTTGAACTTTTTTTTGAAATTCCGTCAAAAAATTTTTAAAAAAACTTGATATTCTTAAAACACTTTATATTTCTCATAGCGCGCGTTGATAGTTGAATTCGATGGTCGAGGTAGACCATGTGTCTCATTATATGGCTGCCAAACGGAAGGTCCCGGGTTCGAATCCCAGAAGGACCGGTCCATTAGTTTTTTTTTTATTTTACTGGTTTCTATGGTACCGAAAACAATAATAATGATTAAATAAATGTAATTTCATACCGGGAGATTTTTTTAATTGAGTAAGAGGTCAAAAATCTAAAATAAAACACATTTTTGTCGTAAAATTCGATTATAAGGAGTGGGACAAGGACAGATTTATGCGTATTGCAATAAGTGCGACAGAGACTATTTGAAAATTGCTGGAAACCTTCAAAATTTTTACAAGAAATTTAACTTAATTTCTTTAGGAAAAGTAATTATTGTGATACTATCCGTAAGTATATAAGTATAAGAAGGTCATGTGTTGGGCACATCAGATATTTAAAAATTATTTCGGAGTTCTAATAAGTAAGGTCTAGGGAATATTGTGATACAAAAACCTGAAATTTATAGTATACAGGGTGTTTGCAATTGACCGTCAGTTTCCATTGATTTCAAATAACGAAAACTCTATTTTTTCAAATGGAACCCCCTGTATATTTCTGACGTAAGTTGTAGAGATTTAAATTCTCTACCTTTTTTATAAAGTATTCCCTATACCTAAACTTCATATTTTAGGAGATATTTCAAATAATTTATATCGTATGAGAAATTCTATTCTATTTATTGAATTTAGATTGCCATGGAAATAAAAAATGCTTTGTTCTGTCATTTTAAGGTTGTAGATAACTACTCGTATACTCCGTTTGCTGAACAAGATGCCAATAATGTTTTTTTCAATACTGCTTTTCTATTTAATGGAGAGAGTAGAGAAGAGAAAATGTCGACATTTCTCAAGTCAGCTGAGCAGACTTGAGAAGGTAGTTTAAGTACTTAATTTATGCCAAAAGTAAATCTTAATCGCTGTAGTATACTTAGTTTAAAATTATGAAAAAAAGATAAATAATAAAAATTTGAATGGCTGCAATTAATCATCAATTTTCAGAAAAGAAACCATTTCATAAAATCATAACAAAATTAAATAAATACAATAAAAAAATTTACAGCTGAAAGTCAATTAAGCAAGTGTTCAAAGTGACGTCCGTTCGCCTAAAGACACATACCGATTCGACGCTTAAAAGAATCTTGAGTATTTAGGAGAACTTGTGGAGTTATCGTTCTGACCTGAAGGCTGTAGTAATTCTTATTATCTTCATATTATTTGCAGTCGTTGGAGGTTACTGATACACTAGTTCTTTAATATAGCCCCATAAAAAAATCTATAGATGTAAGGTAGGGGGACCTAACCGGCTAACGTGTGGGTCCTCCTCTCCCTAAAAGCATTTTTTATTTCCATGGCAATCTAAATTCAATAAATAGAATAGAATTTCTCATACGATATAAATTATTTGAAATATCTCCTAAAATATTAAGTTTAGGTATAGAGAATACTTTATAAAAAAGGTAGAGAATTTACATCTCTATCACCTACGTCAGAAATATACAGGGGGTTCCATTTGAAAAAATAGAGTTTTCGTTGTTTGAAGTCAATGGAAACTGACGGTCAATTGCAAACACCCTGTATACTTACTTTTTAGAACTCCGAAATATTTTTTAAAAAACTACAAAGTATAACTAAAATAAACGTGTTTTTTGAAATCTCTAATTTTGTGAATTTTCTTTTTAAAGTGTAAATATCTCGAAAACCGTTCATTTTAAAAATATGAAACCTTCACACTTATTCATCTAAAATTACATGTAGAATCTGAAAACCGAAAACAATAATAATGAATAAATAAATGTAATTTCATACCGGGAGATTTTTTTAAGTGAGTAATAGGTCAAAAATCTAAAATAAAACACATTTTCGTCGTAAAATTCGGTTATAATGAGTGGGACAAGGACAGATTTATGCGTATTGCTATAAGTGCGACAGAGACTATTTGAAAATTGCTGGAAACCTTCAAAATTTTTACAAGAAATTTAACTTAATTTATTTAGGAAAAGTAATTATTGTGATACTATCAGTAAGTATAAGAAAGTCATGTGTTGGGCACATCAGATATTTTGAATCTCTAATTTTGTGAATTCTTTTTTAAAAGTGTAAATATCTCGAAAACCGTTCATTTTAAAAATATAAAACCTTCACACTTATTCATCTAAAATTACATGTAGAATCTGAAAATCTATTAATATACAGGGTGTTCCATTTAAAATAACGAAGTAAGTAGCTGTCCAGCCGTAATTAAACACCCTGTATAAATGGAAATAATTTTAGGTTATGGAGCAGTAAATTTCTGACAACTTTTGTCTTTAAAATTTTTGTCTATTTCCAAACCTAACGAATTTATAGAAGATTGCCAGGGTTTTGACGGGCCCTGTATAATAAGAAAGTATAGTAATCGTGATTTTTTTCAACTTCGAGATTTTGATGGATTTACACGTTTTGAGGGCCCCTGAATCCATTTTGACCATTTTCGCCATGATGTCTGTCTGTGTGTGTGTGTGTGTGTCTGTCTGTATCCACGATAACTCAAAAACGAGTTACCGGATTTGATTCAAATTTCATATTTAAGAGTTTGAACAAAATTGTGGGTGCCACATTAAATCTTTTTCGTCTAGCGCCAACACAAGTGGTACTTACCTGATGACATTTTTAGGTTTTTTAGGAATATCTTGAAAAATAAACAATTTACGACATTTTTTTATTCTTAGACATTGATTTAGAATTAAATTTTGAACAAATTTTGTTTGAACTTTTTTTGAAATTCCGTCAAAAAATTTTCATATAGGTAGTAGCGCCATCTATCACTGACTTGATGACTTGATATAAATTACAGAAATCTATACCGTTGAGGAAATCGATTGTAGCATCTATCTCTCAGTTACAAAAGTTCATGTTTAAATTACAGAAATCTATACCGTTGAGGAAATCGATTGTAGCAGTATTATTTGAAAAGATCGACGGCTACGGCAGCATTGTGGTGGCGAAACTACCACCGGTTGTTACGCGGTCGTTGATTTGTGTTTTTTGTGTCATATTGTAATATGTACAGTTAGTTTCACAGAAATTAGGTTATTTTTTATCATGAGTCGTTCAGTAAGTTTTGGCATTTTGATTTTTGGCGACGGAAGCAAATAAGTACTTAATTTGTCAATTTGACAGTAAACGTCAATCAAACAAAGGCATTGTAACACAGGGAATCAGGGAAATATTAGGTGTAGTCGATTTCTATGAAATTAACTGTACCTATAATTATTATTGAAAATATCTGATGTGCCCAACACATGACTTTCTTATACATTGTCATTATATAGTTTGTATATTTGGAAAATACTGAAGGGGTAGCCAATAATCATATGCAGTCGACATTCAATACGTTATTAATATAAAATCATATTTATTTATTTATTACTAACTGTCCCCCGCGGGCTTCGCTCCACGATAGTTTTCTATTTTGCGCCGTTTTTTCAATAATATTTAATTGTGCCCGTTTTCAAACCTGAACATAAGGATTTAACATTCTTGTGGTGAATTCTTGCTCGCCAATTCAGCCTAGAGAATATATTTTTTTATCAGTGGAATGAGAAACTTATTGCGCGTCAAATGATATCAAGAACTACATTATTTTCATCGATTTTTATTGAAAAATATTAGTTTAAAATTTGAATGTCGACTGCATATGATTATTGGCTACCCCTTCAGTATTTTCCAAATATTAAAACTGTATAATGGCAATGTATAAGAAAGTCATGTGTTGGGCACATCAGATATTTTCTGTCAAACTGACACGATTGGTTGTTGTGCAGGAAGTTTGAGGAATTTAACCATCGGAAAATCCAAAGCACGTATTATATTCGATAAGATAATTTTATGAATGTACACAACAGTTTATTTTATTTCATATTAATGCAAATATTAGATCATACTAATATTTAATTACAAATTAATTCTTATACAAATTTTGTTATATATATTGTTACTATGGAAAACCTACAATTAATTTTATCGAAATTTTATCGCTGGAAAACCATGTAGGTTGGTCCAATACTGCATTATGATTGGTCGAAATTACTATGAATAAAATTATCGAAATTATACAAGCTAACTTAACTATTTTAGACGTTCTGATTGGTTGAAAACCATACGAAAAAAATAATCGCTGGAAAACCATGTAAGTTGGTCAAGTACTGCACTATGTTACACTACTGCTATGAATAAAATTATCATAGAAAATATCTGCAGTTATAAAAAAAATAAAAATATTTTCACATAAAAAACTGGACGCATTTACCTAAAGGCGGCTACAGACATGTGAAGTTTACCAATTATTTGGCAAATATTTCAGAAACACTATAAATCTAAATAAATGATCGCTAGTTGCCAAGCATGAAAAATTTCCCGTCGATTTAATTATATTATAAAATAGTCCAGTCAATCTGTCGAAATTTGTGGAAAAAATTACCCGGTAAACTTTCTCTTCATAAATCGTTAGGGGGTCATGTGGAAAGCTTAAATTCAAAAACTCGGGAAAATCCTCGGACCCATTTTTTGGGAAATCCAAGAAGTGTTTGGATTTGATTTTACGCGAGAACGGTGAGTTGCAGAAGAACATTTTGTTAATAAATATTGTAGAGGGCAATATTTTCTACAATTTATCTCTAAAGATCGAAGCGCTACGATGAAAAATGCCAAAAGTAGAGGGCGCCAAATTACCCAAAAATGAGTTTTTTCACTTTTTTACACCGAAAAATTTTTTTTACGCACAACTCTAAATACAAATGTTGACAAGCGAAGAATAACACACAATTTTTATATAAACGGTTTTTTCTCTACGATCCACCGTTTCGGAGATACAGCCTGCAGAGTTTCTAGTAGTGTATTTCGATACACACACCATTGAAGGTATGAAGGAAAAGCACGTGAAATTTCAAAGTGTCGTTCTTTATCTTTAAAGATTGTGGAAAGTAGTAGATTCACTCGGGAGTGTTTCCATGGCTCCGGTTTTTCAAGTGCGTTATACGTTCTGCACTTCCCAAAATGGCAAGCAATACTAAAAGGTCAATGTCTTCGTCAAATATTGTAGTAGAGTCATACTCAGCAGATCTTTAGAGAGCTGTCTCGACTATTAGACGATCCGCATCCTCAAACGTCTGCTGAACCTCAAAGCCAACAGCCTGGAGCCTGGGGATCTGTTTGAAGAAAATTGATTAAATGATATTTGTTGTTGTCGTTAGACAATAGTATATTTCATTAGGAGTCTAGAAATAAGGATTTTTCCGTGCGCGCGTGACAAATTCTTGTAAGAAGTAAAGCCGAACACGAAGTCATGCAAGCATGGAAAATCCATTTCTGGACGTGTAATGAACGATATTTTTTATTATACTTATCTGAATACAACGCAAAAAAGATTAGATGTAAATTTAGAACATTTTATTTTCAAAGTAGTAATAATACATCGTAAAAATAGTAGGCATACACGATTAACATTTCCACTCTGCATGCTGTATCTACGAAACGGTGGATCGTAGTGAAAAAACGTTTATATAAAAATTGTGTGTTTTTCTTCGTTTGTCAACCTTTATATTTACAGTTGTGCGTAAAAATAGTATATTGTAAACGGATCATGACAATACGAGTGTGAAATTTGCAACGCGAGCGATAGCGAGTGCTGCAATCACACGAGTATTGTCATGGGCCATTTCCGCAAGCGTGTTACATACGATTTTTTCTACGAAAACGTGGAATTCGTAAAAAATAAAATTATTTGTAAATCTTTTTCTAATTAAAAAAACATCAAGTGAGTTTGTTGTCATAGAACTGAAAGCTCATAGCTGTTGACAGTTTATAAATTGTGTCCTGTCATCGAAATAGTTTTGATTTTGAGATCAAATTACGTGAATATAAACATGGAGTTTCAAAACTAAAGCGAAAGCGATGAACTAATGTGCACTCCTCCGATTGTTAGATATTAAATAAATGTTACAATTATAACTAAATGTAAGTACTTCTTTATGTTTTTGTTTGTGTACGGAAAGTTAAAAAATGTGTGCGGAAAAAATTTTCCACACTAATTTTCCGTACTAGTTTTTCAAAATCCTACTTTCAAGTTCGATTATCTTGTCAGAAAAAACGTCATTCCGCATTTTCGTAGAAAAAAAATTTTTTCGATGTAAAAAATTAAAAAACTCCTTTTTGGGTACTTTGGCGCCCTCTACATTTGGCATTTTTCGTCGTAGCGCATCGATCCTTTGAGATAAATTGTAGAAAATATTCCCCTATACAATATTTATTATTAATATTTTCCTCTGCAACTCACCGTTTTGGCGTAAAATCAAATCCAAACACTTCTTGGATTTCCCAAAAAATGGGTCCGAGGATTTTCCCGGGTTTTTGAATTTAAGCTTTCCACATGACCCCCCAATGATTTATGAAGAGAAAGTTTACCGGGTAACTTTTTCCAAAAACGACCCGTTTTCCCGACAGATTGACGACTAAAGTATGAATCTCTAGATCAAATGTTTTTGACTAGAGAAAACTAATTACATCATATTTTTCATGTTTTTAAATGTAAGTTTCACTTTCTGTTCACATATTTCAAAATTAATAGTTGTTGCTTTACTTTGGTCCAATAGTGTATAATTATTATCTTATAACAATACAGTTAAACAAGTGTAACAAGACGGATGACGTAGAATGAGCTCTGGTCGAAATCCCACCTCTTTCATTACGTAGATCACGCGTCATTCAAAACATCGGTGCTTCCTGATGAAAAATGCATACCTATAGGAACTTTAAACTTCGCAGTTAATACATACATGTTATACGTTTTTAAATAATGGTACTGTATATTGGAAACTTCCTTGGATTGTAGTAGAATATAGTAAAACCGTTTCTCCCTGTTTCCTGTTCGCCTCGATTCCTGTTTGGTTAGACTTGTTCAGTTATACGTTAGGGTGCAATTTCATGGTGACGCTTGACGCTCCTTTCCAGCGTCAAATCTCATCACGTGGTCGTTCCACGTGACTTTCAGCTTCAAGCGAAAAAGCTGAACAATGTTCAGCTTTCGCTTGACGCGCCAGCTTGACGCCCCACTGGGAAGCACTTCTGCACTGTGCCGCAGATGGCGCTTTCAACGTGGCATTTTTAATATATTTTGGTGTTCTCGATCTAGTTCTTTATGATTTGTGGTAATGAGTTTGCGCAGAAGAGGAAATTTTAGTAACTTTTTGGGGATTTTATTGGTAAGTTTTGACAGTTTTCACGCTCGCTGTTGCCGACTGATCTGATTCAGTCGTTGCATCTAACGCTCACTGAAGTTTTGACGCTCCAGCTGTGTACGAACGTCAAAAATCAGTCACATGACGAGATTTGACGCTGGAATAGAGCGTCAAGCGTCAGCATGAAATAGCCACTTTATACGCTGTCAGTGAATAGGATTGATAATTGATTATAACCTAAAACAAATCTTATATTTTACTCATCTTAAAGGAAAATTTTCTTCTAAAAATAATTCAATATGAGAATTTCATTTTTTAACACTGTAACGCCAATAATTTTGCCGGTGTAATACCGACTTCTAGGTGGCCCCAAGTGCATTTTGACCCACACGTTACAACACATAAAATTTGTCAATTCTTAATTATTTGACCCAAAACCCAATTTTTTATCCAAGTTTGCTAGATAAACAATTTTTATTGCACAGCCAACTACGGTGATTGAGAAAAACTCGATTATAATTGACGAAACGACTTAAGATCCCATGTGTGATACATTGTCGAAAAGGGAATGAAAAATACTATCATAATTTAACAATAAACATGTCACGGTTCATAAGAAAAAACAAAGTTGGTGCTATTTTCGAAAAAAATTGAAGATGTATAAAAATGTCAATTGCATATTTGAATTGTCCTTAAAAAAGTGCCTTATAATGTGCAACTTTTATCACGATATTTTTCCTACCAGCTGAGTAATTAAATAAAAACTGAAATGCACAATTTCAGTTTTTTGTTAATATCTAGTAAGCTATGGCAGGTATGTCAAATGCTCAAATGTGTTTGTCGTATTGTATTAGGCCCAAGATGAGGTAAATTTTTTGTAATTTAACCGAAGTCGCATTTCTTCAAATAAGTAAGATCCCCATGCTTAACATTTTTATCCTGGACACCCTGTATATTCAGTTAGTCAATGAGTGAGCATCAAACTTCACGGGCGAAATTAGTGTAACCACACATTTTGAACTACACTTGCTCCGTTTTTATAAAATATAAGCACAGTGCAAACAAACCCTTTTATTTCCGTTAATATTAATAAAGAATCGGATATGTATAGCACATGATTATAGGTTACAGATTTAATATTTTTCAAAAATCAGAACTATATATTTATCCGCATCATATAAAAAAGTAGTGTTCGGAATACATTAGATATTTCTACTTTGTTATACAAAGTATTTAATACTTCGAATTTTTCATGGATTTACACTTTGTGAGGGGCCTTGAATCCATTTTGACCATTTTCGTCTGTCTCTGTATGTTAATCTATATCCGCTATAACTCAAAAATAATTTATACAGAGAGCTGCACGAAACACGGCCAGAGCTGAAGGATCGTTATTTGTTGTCCGATTTTCAAAATTGAAACACCAAACTAAATGGTTCAAAGCCTCATTTTTTATGGGCCAATTAATAATTTTTGTTTTTTGACTTCAAATTATATTAAAAAATTATTTAAAAAAACTTAAAAATGAAGGCCACAATTTGGCAGAAACTCCTTCGGGTACGAACACACACCTGGATTATAATGTGTTCATCCTTAAATTTTGTTTTTCTACTATCAGTTCGTTTCAGGCTAATTTCGATATGACGATGCCGTCAAGCACACAATACAAATAGATATCTTATTTGTTATTGTTATACAAACGCGATACATATTTTATAGCTCATAAAAACCGAGAGCACTCTCATACGAAAGTTAAATGTAGAGGAAAACTAAAAATGCAATGAGGATCGACTACGGAAATTGTGGTAAGTTTCCATGTTTTTCTCCCTAAAGTGTACGTAATTTACTTTGTTCTTTCTCGTTGAGCAATGTCAAAGAAGCACTGGCTGTAGAGAACGTGTAGAGGTTTTTTCTGAAAATAACAGAGACCTGTGACTGATGATACTTTACGCTTCAACATTAGGGGATTTCTCGGACAAGCTTTCAAGTGACCCTCGCACAAAATTGCATCAATTTACTGCGGAAATGAGAATTAACTGGTATATAGAGGCAGCAAGAGACGAAATAAATGATCCAGTTTTATATATTTATATTCCTAGCCTTAAAAATATTTTTTGTTTATTCATTGTAGTGTGTTAAAAAACACGAACAGATTGGTTTAACAACAAACGGACGGGAAATCCTTTTCATTCCTACAAATAAATAATACCTATAATTGTCTAATTTTTACTTTCTTATACGAAGTAACAAGAAAGTATAATACTTACCTAATCGTGATTTTTTTTCAACTTCGAGATTTTGATAGATTTACAAGTTTTGTGGGCCCCTGAATCCATTTTGACCAATTTTGTTTGAACTTTTTTTTTTAATTCCGTCGAAAAAATTTCAAAAAACGGGATAATCTTAAAACACTTATATTTCTCATAGTGCGCGTTGAATCCGACAGCCTAGACAAGTTAGATAGAGACTTGGCTGCCAAACGGAAAGTGGCGGGTTCGAATCCCAGAAGGACCATTTTTTTTTATTTTGCTGATTTTTATGGTACCGAAAACAATAATAATGAATAAATAAATGTGATTCTATACCGGGAGATTTTTTTAAGTGAGTAATAGGTCAAAAATCTAAAAAAAATATTTTTGTCGTAAAATTCGGTATAATGAGTGGGACAAGGAACGAAAAGTAATTGTGGTACTATCGTATAAGAAAGTCATGTGTTGGACACATTAGATATTTTTGTTTTTATTCAGCAACTATTAGTTTAGGTGATACAGTATTAATTATTTCAAAAAATCAATTTGGACATAATGGAATGTAGGTTAACAAATGTGAATGTTAATATTGCCTTCATGAATCACTCCACGTCTTATAGATACTGCAATAATGACATTGTAAACGTTCCAACGTTGACGGCTATGGTCAATAAAGCAGTATTTGGGCATCCTAAGATACATTTTTCTATTTTGCGTCTCTAACAGAGTCATTATGAAACTCAAACGGGTTTCATAATAGCTTCATTATGAACTCCGGCTTTTTAGTTTTTCATAGTGGTAACATTGCTTGCCATTAATTTCCAATGACATGTGGGTAACGCAACGTCAAAAGCCAAAGCCAACCTCACAAAATTGTAGAATAGAAATAGTGAAATTTTGAACATTTTATTATTTTTTTTTTCGAAAGTAAATCATTTATAGCTAATTGGGCTCTTTTTCTTAGTTCAGGTGGTGTATTACTTATACTTGCTTGTTTACACATTTCAATAGAATGCCAAAAAAGCTTGTTGCTGGTTGTGAAGTAAAATTAACAACTAATTTCAAATTAACCTTGTTTTATTGTTTGGTTAGTGTTACCAACCATCGTCAAATCATTCCAAATATTCCTAGGTTTATATTTTGCACATATTCTTAAATTTAAAGTATAAATAGATGCAAAATAGAAAAAATAGTATATTACATTTGTTTTATAAGACATTATTGTGGCACTCGTTCCTTTGAAGCACTCCTCGCTTCGCTCGTCGTACTTCAAACAACTTGTGCCACAATATAGCGTCTTATAAAACTCGTATAATAATATACTATTTCAATACAATGTATTCCGAAAGCGTATTAGGGTTGACTCTGGAGTGCAGAACTCTGCAATCTTGTATATCTATGGTTTGTAGTTAGTCCGCGCGGTAACTTTTTAATACTTTAAATTACTAGCAAAACTATAGCTCGTATTATTACGTATTATTACGGCGAAAAAAGTACGAAAAAAGAATGTTTTTGAGGTTAGGAAAAAACAAGAGCTAATTTCGGAATTCCGACCTCGGATTCGGATTCAGCGATTGAAAGATTCAAAGCACGTAAGAGTTGACTAGTTTGGTTCCTCCGAACTCACACCTACTTTTTGTGGCACTGTGTAATTGTTGCAACAAATTAAATCAATTTTTTTGAAAAACTGATCTTAAAATCAAAGATATCCATAAAGTGCGATACATCATTGAAATCAGGAAAAAATATGCTAAAATATGACATCAAAATCAAATATGGCGCCCATAAGAAAAAGTGAACCTGATGATAGTTTCACAAAAACGAAACGTGGAAAAATTTTTTTTTGTATCTAATCGTGTAGACCATAAAAAATTGCTCTAATAATGTTTTTACTAAATTAAAATCGGTTATGAAATAACCGAACTAAACAGAAAAATAAAAAATCGACTTTTTCAGTTTTTCCCGGAAAATTCAGGAACGAAAAGAGATATCGCAGTTTTGATGACAGATTCATTTTACACTTCGAATGCCTCAAATTTTGTCCCCTTTAACCGACCCTGTATCTCTTACGGTTTACGAGATCGTAATGGTGGGGATCGAATTTGAATCACACTATATAAATACATCAAAATGTTCCCTGAACTTTGCTTTTATCATTTTAACTTTGTTTTTTTCGAAGAGACTGTGAATTTGTTAAGATACTAATATTTTTGTAAAGGTCCATATCCGTGAAAATTTTTGAAAAAATCCAAAAAAAACGGAAAACTATTAATTTTAGGTGCATACAACCTTAATACTTTTGTAGTTTGAATTAAACGGGGAATCCTAAAATGTAAATATATATAGGGTGTTCCATTTAAAATAAGAAAGTTGGTGTGCACCCAGCAAAAGCTAAAGGCTCTGTATAGTGGAAAATATTTTTAAGTCATGCACATTCAGAAATAAAGCATATTTGTTCTTGAAATTTTTTTGCTAGCATTAATAATAAGGGAGATTTGAAAAACCCGCGCACTAGGTGGACACCCTGTATACATACCTACATGTTTTCCGATCTTGGTATTATCCTATTTTATTATTTTCGCAATCTATAAATGGTTGTCAAATTAATTTGTTATTAAAGTTTTGACATGGACTCGCCTATGAGGAGTAATAGATTTGTATGTATCCCGAAGTTTTGTTATTGCTTTTATGTCACATTTCTATCTACAACTGTATAGATGGCTTTATACTTTTTTAATATAGAGCCTCCAGCGTGTCAATACCATAATTATCGGAAGAATAGAAAAATTAATGTAAAAAACAGTTACGTTGGCTAGCGTTTTACCAGATGTCAATGTGAGTAGAAAATACTTTGTAGCACTTAAGGTCAGTTACAATTGAGTTTGCTTTTATATTGGAATGATGTATGGTTATTTTATTTATGACTTCTAGAGGTTAATGTTTTTTACATCTTGAGTGAATTAAAATCGTAAGGTAGGTATTATACAGGATGTCTCAAAATTAAGGCATTCCGAGTTCAGAGTGTTGGAGATCTTACCAGGAGTAAGAGAAAAATTAAAAAATTCGGCGACCTCCTTACAAAGATATAGAGGTCTGAAGATACAAACTTTGCATCAAGTTATCTGTAAATAAAGGGTATGAATGTTGGCGTTGATTATTAGTTATTATGAGCATGATTATGTGTAATAACAATCAAATAAAAATCTTGAAAAAGTAGCTTTAACACGGAGTAAAGAAATATTCAATTTTCGCAAATTTTGGTCAAAAAGGAATGGCAACGAGGCTAGAATATTATTTCGTTGCTTGGGAGAAGACCGCCAATAATAATTTTTTTTCACTACTAGTCATAGAACACGTCATTATTTCATTTCTCTACCTTTTGTCAATATGGTAAATAATGTTGGCTCATTATTTACTAGTGGTAAATAATGAACAAATTTATATTTTTTGATAATCCAGTAACAGTTTTAAAGAAAAACACTTTATAATATGATTTAGTAATGCCAAGAATAGTAGTTCAATAAACAAGAGTGTTAATAAGAGCGATTAATAATCGAAACGAAACGCTCGCTGCGCTCACGCGTTAATGAGTCGAGATTATTAATCGCCGATTAACACTCATGTTGATTACAATATTTTTTTGTCGATCGCTCTTTATTAGAATGAAAATAATCTAATTTTGTTCCATGGCAAAATCCAAATTCTGACATAATATGCAATAAGTCAAAATACCACTGACATAATTAATTAATTTCGGCAGGTGTCAGTTCCAAATGCATGTTTCAATAATATAATGTATTGTTGGTTACCTAGCAAATCTCATAATCTCAACAATGTTTTTAATGTGCATGTATGCATTAAACTGAGTTATTAATACACTCCTTTTATTACATTAACTAGATCTTTAATAAACGATCGACAAAAATAGTAATTTGTATAACTAGCCTTGAAACTAGAGTTTTGCGAGTGCGAGTAGGGTTTGCGAGCAGAGGCCGTAGGCCGAGGCCCGCAACTACGAGTACACACAGACAGACATCATGGCGAAAATGGTCAAAATGGATTCAGGGGCCCTCAAAACGTGTAAATCCATCAAAATCTCGAAGTCGAAAAAAATCACGATTACAATACTTCCTTATACTTCGTATAAGAAAGTAAAAAGTTTGGAAAGTTTTAATATCAAGTAGCCATGAAATATAATTGTGCCTATTTTCAATATTTCCATGAAATTTTCAAGTTTTTACTTTCTTATACGAAGTATAAGGAAGTAGGTATTGTAATCGTGATTTTTTTCGACTTCGAGATTTTGATGGATTTACACGTTTTGAGGGCCCCTGAATTCATTTTGACCATTTTCGCCATGATGTCTGTCTGTCTGGCTGGCTGTATCCACCATAACTCAAAAACGAGTTATCGGATTTGATTCAAATTTCATATTTAAGAGTTTGAACAAAATTGTGGGTGCCACATTCAATTTTTTTCATCTAGCACCAAAACAAGTGACAGTTATCTGAAGAATTTATAAGATTTTTTTATTCTTTAACATTGATTTAGAATTGAATTTTGAACAAATTTTGTTTGAACTTTTTTTTTAAATTCCGTCAAAAAAATTTCAAAAAAACTAGATATTCTTAAAACACTTCATATTTCTCATAGCGCGCGTTGATAGTTGAATTCGATGGTCGAGGTAGACCATGTGTTTCATTATATGGCTGCCAAACAGAGGGTCCTGGGTTCGAATCCCAGAAGGACCGGTCCATTAGTTTTTTTTTTTATTTTACTGGTTTCTATGGTACCGAAAACAATAATAATGAATAAATAAATGTAATTTCATAACGGGAGATTTTTTTAAGTGAGTAATAGGTCAAAAATCTAAAATAAAACATATTTTTGTCGTAAAATTCGGTTATAATGAGTGGGACAAGGACAGATTTATGCGTATTGCAATAAGTGCGACAGAGACTATTTGAAAATTGTTGGAAACCTTCAGAATTTTTACAAGAAATTTAATTTAATTTCTTTAGGAAAAGTAATTATTGTGATACTATCCGTAAGTATAAGAAAGTCATGTGTTGGGCACATCAGATATTTTACTTTCTTATACGTAGTATAAGGAAGTATTGTAATTGTGATTTTTGTCGACTTCGAGATTTTGATGGATTTACACGTTTTGAGGGCCCCTGAATCCATTTTGACCATTTTCGCCATGATGTCTGTCTGTGTGTCTGTCTGTCTGTCTGTCTGTATCCACCATAACTCAAAAACGACTTATCGGATTTGATTCAAATTTCATATTTAAGAGTTTGAACAAATTTGTGGGTACCACATTGAATGTTTTTCATCTAGCACTAAAACAAGTGACAGTTACCTGAAGACATTTTTAGGTTTTTTAGGAATATCTTTAAAAATAAACAATTTATGAGATTTTTTATTCTTTAACATTGATTTAAAATTGAATTTTGAACAAATTTTGTATGAACTTTTTTTTGAAATTCCGTCAAAAAAATTTCAAAAAAACTAGATACTCTTAAAACACTTTATATTTCTCATAGCGCGCGTTGATAGTCGAATCCGATGGTCGAGATAGACCATGTGTCTCATTATATGGCTGCCAAACGGAAGGTCCCGGGTTCGAATCCCAGAAGGAACGGACCATTAGTTTTTTTTATTTTACTGGTTTCTATGGTACCGAAAACAATAATAATGAATAAATAAATGTAATTTCATACCGGGAGATTTTTTTTAAATGAGTAGTAGGTCAAAAATCTAAAATAAAACACATTTTTGTCGTAAAATTCGGTTATAATGAGTGGGACAAGGACAGATTTATGCGTATTGCAATAAGTGCGACAGAGACTATTTGAAAATTGCTGGAAACCCTCAAAATTTTTACAAGAAATTTAACTTAATTTCTTTAGGAAAAGTAATTATTGTGATACTGTCCGTATAAGAAAGTCATGTGTTGGGCACATCAGATATTTTAAGTGAGTAATAGTTCAAAAATCTAAAATAAAACACATTTTTGTCGTAAAATTCCGTTATAATGAGTGGGACAAGGACAGATTTATGCGTATTGCAATAAGTGCGACAGAGACTATTTGAAAATTGCTGGAAACCCTCAAAATTTTTACAAGAAATTTAACTTAATTTCTTTAGGAAAAGTACCTAATTATTGTGATACTATCCGTATAAGAAAGTCATGTGTTGGGCACATCAGATATTTTACTTTCTTATACGAAGTAATAAGAAAGTAAGTATAGTAATTGCGATTTTTTTCGACTTCGAGATTTTGATGGATTTACACGTTTTGAGTGCCCCTGAATCCATTTTGACCATTTTCGCCATGATGTCTGTCTCTGTGTGTGTCTGTATGCACCATAACTCAAAAACGACTTATCGAATTTGATTTAAATTTCATATTTAAGAGTTTGAACAAATTTGTGGGTGCCACATTAAATGTTTTTCATCTAGCACCAACACAAGTGACACTTACCTGAAGACATCTTTAGGTTTTTTATGAATATCTTGAAAAATAAACAATTTATGAGATTTTTATATTCTTTAACATTGATTTAGAATTGAATTTTGAATAAATTTTGTTTGAACTTTTTTTTGAAATTCCGTCAAAAAAATTTCAAAAAAACGAGATATTCTTAAAATACTTTATATTTTTCATAGTGCGCGTTGAATCCGACCGCCTAGGTAGACTATTAGTGCTTTCCTTTTACCGTCGGGAGTCGCTCCGAGCTGCCCCGTGTTTAATAGGTGACCGTTCCATTTAGAGAGGGCTTCAAACGCCGGTGCGCCTGCCCTTGCCCGCACTCCCCCCTTATTGCACCAGCTTCAAGTTGGGGCTTCGAGCACTTGTAGTTGTATTTGTCACGTGTCTGGTTAAATTTATGTTTTTTGAATTAAATGTTATGATAAACTAAAATTGCTTCTTGTAGCAAAAATTACGATTTAATAATAGAAGATCGTGAAACAAATATTCAAAAGTTAGAGACATCTGCAAAGGTTTTATACAAATTTTAAACGAATACATTAAATTTTTTTGGTTTTTGTTGTGTGTACTGCTAGATAAGCCCGTATAAATCACCAATTTTATACTTAAATAAACTACAATTGTTTGTTTATTCAGAAGTCAGAAAAGTTCCTTATTTACGCGTTCCTTTTGGAGCAACTCAGAGCTGCTCCTGGGCTTTGAACACCGGTGCTTGAAACACCTAAAAGGAAAGCACTAAATGTGTTCTGCATTACAAACGTGAAATAAAACGTCAGCGTCAGTTGAAAGCTAAAATGGTGGCAAGTTAAATGTGAAATTTTATTGTCAAAAATATGCAAATCTTCAAGAAAAATACATTTTTTGTCGATCGTTTATTAAAGATCTAGTTAATGTAATAAAAGGAGTGTATTAATAACTCAGTTTAATGCATACATGCACATTAAAAACATTGTTGAGATTATGAGATTTGCTAGGTAACCAACAATATATTATATTATTGAAACATGCATTTGGAACTGACACCTGCCGAAATTAATTAATTATGTCAGTGGTATTTTGACTTATTGCATATTATGTCAGAATTTGGATTTTGCCATGGAACAAAATTAGATTATTTTCATTCTAATAAAGAGCGATCGACAAAAAAATATTGTAATCAACATGAGTGTTAATCGGCGATTAATAATCTCGACTTATTAACGCGCTCGCTGCGCTCACGCGTTAAAATCGTTTCGATTATTAATCGCTCTTATTAACACTCTTGTTTATTAAACTACTATTATTTTATTTACCCAATTGTTACAATAAATGCTGAAAATGTTCTCCAAATGATCCCTTCGTCTAACTCCATGAATGACATTTCGCAACTTATGTACCTGGATTATTATTAATTATTTTGAGCCTTAATTCTTGTAAATCGGGAACATGTGTTTGATAAATTGAATTATTTAAATAAGGCCATAAAAAAAAGTCTGCAGACGTAAGATCACAAGATCTCGGAGGCCAGATATTTTCTGTATTCCGACTAATAAATCTGTTATAAAAAAAAACTTCCGCAATATATGGCTATTGTGGTCCTAGATGAATATGCGATGGCCCCATCCTGTTGAAAATATTGTTATATACTTTATAAATATACAGGGTGATTCACGAGGAATAATGAGCCTGATCAAATTCTCGATGCAACCAACATTACATTTTCACAACTTACTTTGCGACACTTTAAAAAAGAAATGCAATTTCGATCCACGATGCCTATCATTAGGTATCACTGTTACTTTTGACAAACGCTCCAAAACTTATTACAAACTGTTCAAAATGTACACGTATTCCAATGATGAGAAGACTGACATGATTTTAGTCTATGGAGAATGTTTCACAAATGCATATCTTGCTGTCCGAAAGAAGAGCGCCTTCAGACACGATTTTTAAAAGATTGGAGGGTCAGTTGAGAGGTAATTGGCCTGCCGTTAAATTATCAAAGCGAAGGGTAGCCACGAAGTAGCAGTCCTTCAAATTTTTAAGGAGGAACAACATGTGGGGCAACGCGAAGTGGCAAGAAGGTATGATGATGCTTATGAGAGTGAGAGGATCTTTCTGGAACCGCATTGACCATTGACGCATGCGAAAGAAATGGTGGGCAGCATTTTGAACATCTCCTTAATTCATTCACTTAATTTTTATATTCTGTTCGTAATTAAAACATCTTTTGCGTTGTTATTTAAGTTACATCTGTCTTTCATTATTTTAATGTCAAAACTGACAAATTTTAGCTATGCTCGCTATGATTTCATATTTACCTATTACAAATAATATTTGAAATCTACCTGACCTATGAAAATGTAATGTTGGTTGCATCGAGAATTTGGTCAGGCTCATTATTCCTCGTGAATCACCCTGTATACATATTATAGATAGATCTCAATAAAACTTCACTGTTTAGATATTAATAACATATTAAATGAAATAGTAACGACTCATTAACAATAATAACATTAAAGCTTTATTAATACACAACGTTGGTTTATAACACATTATAACCTAAAAACAACTAAAACTAAAACTACACCGGTCGCTGGTCTTTATAGTACACTAAACTGCTAATGTTATAGTGCTAATGCTAAACAAACAGTGCTGCTCTTTAACGGCTACCAAAAGAATGTTCTAGAATATAAAATGTCAACTGCCATCCCCGTTTTCCAACAAGCGCGGGCAATTCAAATTCCTCAGTTAACAATATGCATAGGCCAATTCACCATCATAAAGTTGATTTATAAAAGGTTTCAAAATATCTTGTTGTTATCTAACTGCAGTTAGGTTACCTGAAGAATGATTAAAAAAATTAGAAAGTTAATAATTAAGTGTATAATAATTTACCTTCTAAAAACAATGGTCCTATTATCCTTCGTTGGCAAATTGCCACCCAAACGCCAATTTTACTTTCCTAGATACCCTGTAATCCCTTCGAAAATGCTCCTCCCTGTACTCTGCACACATAAAAATGATCAATAAGTACGATAAAAATTATTTTAAAGAGTACAAAAATTTTAAATAATTAGAGTGCCACTAATGGTTGCCGTATAGTTGCTGGCACAATGAAAATGTTTAGTTTGGCCACTTCAGGCGCCAGCTGTACGCCAACGTTCGACTCCGCCTTCGCGCTCGAAGCCTATACGAAGTATAAGGAAGTATTCTAATCGTGATTTTTTTCGACTTCGAGATTTTGATGGATTTACACGTTTTGAGGGCCCCTGAATCCATTTTGACCATTTTCGCCATGATGTCTGTCTGTATCCACCATAACTCAAAAACGACTTCTCGGATTTGATTCAAATTTCATATTTAAGAGTTTGAACAAATTTGTGGGTGCCACATTCAATGTTTTTCATCTAGCACCAAAACAAGTGACAGTTACCTGATGACATTTTTAGGTTTTTTAGGAATATCTTAAAAAATAAACATTTTACGACAATTTTTTATTCTTAGACATTCATTTAGAATTAAATTTTGAACAAATTTTGTTTAAACTTTTTTTTGAAATTCCGTCAATTTTTTTTAATTATTTTACATATAGTAGCGCCATCTATCACTCAGTTACAAAAGTACTTTATATAAATTACAGAAATCTATACCGTTGAGGAAATCGATTGTAGCAATATTATTATTTGAAAAGATCGACGGCTACGGCAGCATTGTGGTGGCGAAACTACCACCGGTTGTTACGCGGTCGTTGATTTGTGTTTTTTGTGTCATATTGTAATATGTACAGTTAATAGGAGTAGCTAATAGCAGCAAAGTATTCCGTGTACTCTTCTTATCCAGAACAAGTACCACTTCTAGCACAAACCGCCGTGGCGCAGTGGGTAGAGAATCTGCCTAGTAATCCACACGTTGCTGGTTCGATTCCATAGATTTCCCTTCTTTTTTTAATTTTAATTAAATGTACCATAAGATGATGCCGGAATAACCCTTGCCCTTACACGTGACCTTGAATTTGATGGAATACTTTGCTGCGATTAGCCTCTCGTCAGTTAATTTCACAGAAATTAGGTTATTTTTTATCATGAGTCGTTCAGTAAGTTTTGGCATTTTGATTTTTGGCGACGGATGCAAATAAGTACTTAATTTGTCAATTTGACAGTAAACGTCAATCAAACAAAGGCATTGTAACACAGGGAATCAGGGAAATATTAGGTGTAGTCGATTTCTGTGAAATTAACTGTACCTATAATTATTTTTGAAAAAATCGACGGCAATGGCAGCATCATGGTGGCGTGTTTTTTGTGTAATATTGATATATTGTAATACAATTAAATATTATTGAAAAAACGGAGCAAGACAGAAAACTATCGTGGGGCGAAGCCCGCGGGGGACAGCTAGTAATAAATAAATGTGATTTTATATTAATAACGTGTTGAATGTCGACAGCATGTGATTATTGGCTACCCCTTCAGTATTTTCCAAAGATTAAAACTGTATCATGGCAATGTATAAGAAAGTCATGTGTTGGGCACATCAGATATTTTAATAAAATTGACAGTACTAAATTAGTTTGACAAGTTCTCGCATTATAAAATATTGAACGTTTCTTTTTTTTTTCTCGTCGAACCTATTCACATGTTCAACGCAGTGTTGCCACTTTTATTTTCACAAAAGTGGTCATATCTTTGTAAAGAAAGGACTTACAGCACTGCGGTAAAAAAATTCGTCATTCTTAAAACGTAAAGTTTATCACAGTATGCTCCGAGTGCGGCAATTACTGATCACCCTGTATATTCCTGCTCTAAACTTGTCTTCGTCGCACTTCGATTGGTGTTGATTTAATGTTCTTTGATTTGACAGGCAAATTTATAATTATTCTCATTACAGCAGTAAATTCATCAACTTTTTTTTTTATTTTCACTACTTTGACAGTTAAGTAAGTTTTTACTGTTAATTGGAAATTATTAAAGTTAATAAATTGCTTTATCAACTAACATCAAGTTTTACTTGGTACGCTGGTGCACTTATTGAGGTCTGTCTTATTACATCGCTGCTTATTCTGGACATGCCATCGGATTTTAGTTCTTGGACTTTGATTACGTTCCTTTCTGCCAAATTCTTTCCATTTTCGATAATGGAAAGTGTAAACGTTATGGAATGAGTGATTGATTCAAAACCCGTTCTCAAACACAAATTCATCTGTGAAATTGACATTTTTTTCAATACTTATTCCCAAGGACGTATAAAATAGAGGACAGAAAGATCCCCGGGGTGGGGGTTGAATTCGTGGGTCAAAAAGTGTTGCACGTTCAAATGGACTCAAGCGTACTTGATAGTTTCTACGCATGCGCCAGCAGTCAATAAGGCGCGTTATTGGTCAAGTGTTTGTTTTGGTTTGTCACTGTCATAGCAACTGACAACGGATTTGTGCCTACACCCATTCGGGAGCTTTCTCTCCTCTATTTTTATATCTTCTTGCTTATTCCATATCTTTTTGACAATGACACAACTTTTTTTGAAGCCATTGCGATTTCTCTGTTATATCTTTGTTTTTCATTGATTTGAAATAATAATAAATATATCGAAGTTTTGTCATTGCGTGCCACAAGGGTCGCCACTCGTACACGTGCACATAGCGAATAGTAATCAATGGATAATTTATGGTGTATCTTTGCAAAACACATAAACAAATTTTAGAACACAGCGGCCAAAATTTCAATCTCTGTTTGAATTCGCCAAAATTTTAAACTAAACAGCAGTTTGTTTGTAATCTTTATTAAAGATTACTGTTGATTTTAAAATTAATATCGTTTGAGATTGAAGATATTAGATACGAAGTTCTCTCCGCTCTTCCAGTGCTACATCATTTTGGAGAAATGAAGCCGAAAATAATTTTTTTCCTATATTATGACTTAATGAAAAATAATTATTATAAAAATTACAAATGGTAAAATTTTGTTTAAGTTATACTCATCTGAACTTGAATTCAATACTTATACATAATTTTTTCTTTAATAATTTTGGAAAACGATAATTAAAATTAATGTAATCATTTTTGTACGATACAGAAGATTTACAGGAACATTTTCATGTAAAAATACAGGGTCATTCAAAATTCGATGTAGATATTTTAAGGACGTATTGTTGGGATCAAAATAAGTCTTTTTTTTTCAAATAAACATGTGTCGTAAAATGCACCCCCTCCGAGCTACAGCCACTGTAAGTTGCGTAAAAAAAAACGATTATTATTTAAAATTGTGACTACAATAACGGATCAAATCTTCTGAAAATTGACATGCCCCCGTTTTTTAGGCACTCTATTTATTTTTTGCTTCAAAAATTATATAAACCCAGTTTTGGAAGAGTTGGAGGGTGGTCCAATCTTTTATGTAGCTCGGGGGGGAGGGGTGCATTTTAGGACACATGTTTATTTGAAAAAAAGTCTTATTTTGATCCCAACAATACGTCCTTAAAATATCTAAATCGAATTATGAATCACCCTGTATATTGATATCCCCGATGTAGATGGAAATATATTTTAAAGTTGAGTAAAGCTCATCTACGAGACAATAGTAGTTTAATAAACAAGAGTGTTAATAAGAGCGATTAATAATCGAAACGATTTTAACGCGCTCGCTGCGCTCACGCGTTAATGAGTCGAGATTATTAATCGCCGATTAACACTCATGTTGATTACAATATTTTTTTGTCGATCGCTCTTTATTAGAATGAAAATAATCTAATTTTGTTCCATGGCAAAATCCAAATTCTGACATAATATGCAATAAGTCAAAATACCACTGACATAATTAATTAATTTCGACAGGTGTCAGTTCCAAATGCATGTTTCAATAATATAGTATATTGTTGGTTACCTAGCAAATCTCATAATCTCAACAATGTTTTTAATGTGCATGTATGCATTAAACTGAGTTATTAATACACTCCTTTTATTACATTAACTAGATCTTTAATAAATGATCGACAAAAAAATTATTTTCAAGCTCCTTTAAAAGAAAAGTATACAAGTACTTTTATACATTTCTCCATTTATTTCTGAAAGGTGTCTTTGCAATAAAACATAAATCATAGGATAATCTTGAAATGCATTAATAAATCTTTACTTTTATTGCATAATCGATAGGCGAAAATAAATCCTGAAATATAGTATATAGTAGATTGAGATGAAGGAAGACACCCATGGAGCATCCTAATAAATACAGAGTGTTCCAGTATTCGCTGGATTATAGAGGTGCCGTAGGTTTTTGAATGTTGAAAGTTTCCTTTTTATTCACCCTGTATCTCCGAAAGAAAGCATTTTTAAATATCTGTTTATAAGACAATTAAGGTTTATTATTGTGTTGCAGAGGTTCAATATTTCTAAGTTTCCTGGGTGAGTCGAACATAAAATATCTGATGTGCCCAACACATGACTTTCCTATACTTACGGATGGTATCACAATAATTACTTTTCCTAAAGAAATTAAGTTAAATTTCTTGTAAAAATTTTGAAGGTTTCCAGCAATTTTCAAATAGTCTCTGTCGCACTTATTGCAATACGCATAAATCTGTCCTTGTCCCACTCATTATAACCGAATTTTACGACAAAAATGTGGTTTATTTTAGATTTTTGACCTATTACTCACTTAAAAAAATCTCCCGGTATGAAATTACATTTATTTATTCATTATTATTGTTTTCGGTACCATAGAAACCAGTAAAATAAAAAAAAACTAATGGTCCGTTCCTTCTGGGATTCGAACTCGGGACCGTCCGTTTGGCAGCCATATAATGAAACACATGGGCTACCTCGACCGTCGGATTCAAATATCAACGCGCGCTATGTGTTTTAAAAAATCTAGTTTTTTTGAAATTTTTTTGACGGAATTTCAAAAAAAGTTCAAACAAAATTTGTTCAAAATTCAATTCTAAATCAATGTTAAAGAATAAAAAAATCTCATAAATTGTTTATTTTTCAAGATATTCCTAAAAAACCTAAAAATGTCTTCAGGTAAATGTCACTTGTGTTGGTGCTAGATGAAAAACATTTAATGTGGCACGCACAATTTTGTTCAAACTCTTAAATATGAAATTTGAATCAAATCCGATAAGCCGTTTTGAGTTATGGTGGATACAGACAGACACACACACACACACACACACACAGAGACAGACAGACAGACATCATGGCGAAAATGGTCAGAATGGATTCAGGGGCCCTCAAAACGTGTAAATCCATCAAAATCTCGAAGTCGAAAAAAATCACGATTACTATACTTCCTTACACTTTGTATAAGAAAGTAAAAACATAACCTATACAATTTCAACTACTGACGATGAATCATTCATGCAACGTAAGTTCAAAATTTCAAAGCCACCCTTTATCTAAATAATTGTTGTTCATATGGTATTATTGAAACATGCATTTGGGACTGACATCTGCCGAAATTAGTTAATTATGTCAGTGGTATTTTGACTTATTGCATATTATGTCAGAATTTGGATTTTGCCATGGAACAAAATTAGATTATTTTCATTCTAATAAAGAGCGATCGACGAAAAAATATTGTAATCAACATGAGTGTTAATCGGCGATTAATAATCTAGACTCGACTCGCTTTGCTCACGCGTTAAAATCTTTTCGATTATTAATCGCTCTTATTAACACTCTTGTTTATTAAACTATTACTATTATTATAAGTTTTTCCTATTGTTAAAACTTAATTTATAAAAACTAAAATCGTCCCAGGGGCATCTATTTTTGAAAACCTCTACTTACTTACCGTCAACGGTCAACCACTTCTTAAATACCTTGTATTGTGCCTCGTACCTGGTCTTTGATTTTGGTTGCAGCAATTACGATGTCGCATTTTGCGTAATTTAACCAAAACTGTCAATTTTTTTAAATAGTTTTGACATTTATATGTTTCAAATTGGCACATTCTGTATAACTATATATAACTTTCGATTCGGAAATTATTTTTTTATTTTAATTATTTTCAATAAAACAGCGTTCTCTGTCTGTCCTGACGTCACAAGACACCCTAATGACCGTTGCCACTGCGCATATCATCTATCTGTCAAATTTGAAAGCCTGTGAGGTATTCAATAAAACAACGTTCTCTGTCCCTCCTGACGTGACAAGACACCCTAATGACCGTTGCCATTGCGCATATCATCTATCTCTCAAAATTGAAAACCTTAATTATTGCATAAATTTCATTAAAAATAGTATATTATAAACCAGGCGGAGAAAGCTCATATTATAGCCGAGCGTACATTTCACTGCAGAGGCGCTAGCCGAGGCAGTAGAATGTATGCGAGGCAATTAGTATGCTTTCGCTGCCGCTGCTATCTACTATTTTTTTCAAGATTTTAATTAGAATATTTCTTTGAGATTTTGTAACATCATTTTTAGGTTAGGTTCAAATGACAGTTTACATATTTCATTCTTTTTTAGGTTAGTTGCGCAGGTATCTGTCTGAATGAATTTACGATTCATAGAGGGAGACACTCTTCCCATGTTATTTCAATGCATTTATTTCAACTCCGCCGTACAAAAATAATGACAAAACTGCCGCCGGACAAAAATGAACTCCTTCAATATAAGGTTGTGAATAGTACCTATATTATCGAAATTATACGCTTGAAAAATAGTATATTTCATTACCAGTCTGGAAATAAGGATTTTTTCGTGCGCGCGTGACAAATTCTCGTGGGAGGCGAAGCCGAACACGGGAAGTCATGCAAGCACGAAAAATCCATTTCTGGACGTGTAATGAACGATATTTTTTATTATACTTATCTAAAAACAACCCAAAAAAGGATTAGAAGTAATTTTAGAACATTTTATTTTCCAAGTAATAATAATACATCGTAAAAATAGTAGGCAAACACGATTAACATTTCCATAGCAACGACTTGTTTATTATCGGCGATGTTTTATTTTCTGTCATATTTAGTGCACGGAAAAAAGAATAGGAGATCGGGAAAAGTTTTCCGTGCGCTGTTCTGAAAATGTCACCTTTACGTCATTGCAAAAACAGATGAAACAAGGTGTTTCCAGATTTTTTTTTTTTTTAATTTATTATTGTACATTAAGAGTACGATACATTGAAACTGGTCAAGCATGACCAACCATCAATTTATCTCGCTTTTAATCCTATGACTAAATGACTACACTTAAATAACTAATGTTCGTCCAATGACGTCCACAAGTTTGCCACGCACACACTAAAATAGACACACCGCGCACTGTACCCTGCTTTTAAGCACATGTCACGCATTACACCAATTCAAAGGGTTTGGTTCTCTTTAATCGGCGCAGCAGATCTTCGTTGTCGAGGAGATGGAGTACTTCGACGTTTGGGTGATGACGAAGACGGTCTTCGTGCCTCCCAGCAAAACGTTGGATTTCCTCTTTGACGAAGGGGATCCTCAAGTCTCTGTGTAAATCCGTGTTTCTCACATACCACGGAGCATTGGCTATGCACCGCAGTACTTTATTTTGCCACGTCTGGATAATCTTGACGTTGCTCTGCCGCGTGCATCCCCACAGCTGGATGCCGTAAACCCATACCGGTTTGAGTATCTGGTTGTAGATCAGCAATTTGTTGGCTATGGACATTCTGGAATGTCTCCCCAGGAGCCAATTCATTTGGCGAAACTTAAGTCCAAGCTGTTCACGTTTCTTCTTTACATGTTCTTTCCACTTCAATTTTGCATCAAGGGTCATGCCTAGGTATTTTGCGGTGTTAGCGTGAGGGACGGCTATACCGTTGAGGAGAATCCTTTATCCTGCGATATGCAAAATTGACGTGAACAGATTTGAGCCCATTGAGCTTGATCCTCCATTTCCTGGTCCATGCCTGGATTTTTTCGCTTGCATGTTGAAGTTTGGTGGTGGCTTCATGTACTGTTTTCCCAGACGCGAGGAGGGCAGTATCATCCGCAAAAGTCGCACTGGTTACTTTACTGCACAAAGGAAGATCGGCCGTATATAGGAGATATAATATCGGACCAAGGACACTACCCTGCGATACGCCTGCTTTGATCTCTTTAAAGCTCGAAAATTCATTATCTTGTCGCACTCTGAAGATTCTTCCAGTCAAATAGGACTCTAGGAGATGGGCATATTGGGCTTGCAGCACGTTATGCAATTTATAAATCAATCCTTGATGCCAGACTTTATCGAAAGCCTGCGCTATATCAAGGAATATCGCTGAGCAGTATTGTTTATTCTCTAAAGTCTTTTCAATCAGATCCGTGATACGATGAACTTGGTCTATGGTTGAGTGTTGGCTTCGAAATCCGAATTGATGATCCGGGATCACTTTCCTTTTCATTAGGAGTGGTTTCAATCTCTTTAATAGCAACTTCTCAAATAGTTTCCCCATGATGGGCAGCAGTGATATAGGCCTGTATGAGTTGATATCAGTAGCTGGCTTCTCTGGCTTCGGCAGCATAATAACTTCTGCCACTTTCCAGCACGCTGGCACATGTTTAAGTCTAGTGTTTCCAGATAAGTATAATAAAAAAATGATTTACATTATCGTCGGCCAAAAAGTTTGATACAAATCTCGTGTGTGGACTATTTTCCAGCGCTCCAGCTAATAAGGCACTCGCCTGACGGCTTGTGCCTCAAACAAAGCTTTCACACTGTAAAATAGAACCTACACGCACTCGAATGTAAATAACTCTTAATTAGAGAATAACATTAATTATTGTTTAATCGGAGAATAGTTAATTATTAGTTGAAAATGCGTTTGTGGAGTTCCACAATGTTAAGATGGATATTAGATTTTACATCATACTATACTGTAATAGACCATTTTACGTCATACTGTACTGTACTGTAAAGTGTGTTATTACATACGGTACACTAGGTTTTTACGTACTGTTTCTTATTCATTTTTAAATCATTGGCGAATGACAAATGTAAACAACCTAAGCGTCCCTAGCAACCCTTTAGCCATGCCAAATAGCGGTTGTTTGTTTACATTGGTGGAAGTTTGAATCAAATTCGTTTATTATAATTTTTACTTTCTTATACGTAGTATAAGGAAGTATAGTAATCGTGATTTTTTTCGACTTCGAGATTTTGATGGATTTACACGTTTTGAGGGCCCCTGAATCCATTTTGACCATTTTCGCCATGATGTCTGTCTGTCTGTGTGTCTGTCCACCATAACTCAAAAACGAGTTATCGGATTTGATTCAAATTTCATATTTAAGAGTTTGAACAAAATTGTGGGTGCCACATTCAATGTTTTTCATCTAGCACCAAAACAAGTGACAGTTACCTGATGACATTTTTAGGTTTTTTAAGAATATCTTGAAAAATAAACAATTTATGAGATTTTTTTATTCTTTAACATTGATTTAGAATTGAATTTTGAACAAATTTTGTTTAAACTTTTTTTTGAAATTTCGTCAAAAAAATTTCAAAAAAACGAGATATTCCTAAAACACTTTATATTTCTCATAGCGCGCTTTGATAGTTGAATCCGAGGGTCGAAAAGTAATTATTGTTATACTATCCGTATAAGAAAGTCATGTGTTGGGCACATCAGATATTTTTAAATTTTAGTTTCAGTATGATGTAAAATGCGTTACGTCATTCGTCCGGTATCAGATATTACGTACTCATTGCGCATTAAAATTAATTGCTTATTCGTCCGTAATATCTGTTTTACCGGACTTATAACGTAAATAACTATTGAATAACTTATACCTACCTACAAAAAACAGTTTTTACCAGATCGTAAGCGAATTTCCAAACAACGATTTTTTTTTCTATAATAAAATATACGAATGTCCCCTTTTCTGTAATATTCAATTATACGACTAAGATTTGATATTACCCTGTTTTCTATAAAGTCATTGATGGCGAGGAATCCGGAAACATAACAATAGTAAAGAAGAATAAACATCAAATAATACCAAACAAAGTTTCCATGTCGGAATGAATCAAAATCGGTTAATAAAACATCAACCTTATTTTTACAGTTTGTGCAGGAAAGTGTAAAAGAAATTCTAATAACAGAAATAAAATTTTGTATTTTGAATTACTGGAATATCGATAGATCAACAAATATGTTTGAATTACAATTTGGTTTAAAAAATGATAAAATAAACTATGACAAATTCAATAATGTAAAGCAGTACAAGTTAAACATTAAATAAATCTGAAAATGTAAATGTATACAGAGGGTTCAAAATTATATATAATACAGAATGTTACAAATTGGGTTTTTTTATACAGAGATCTCAGAAACGGTAATAATTTAAGCTTGTAGTTGTGAAATTAGGTGCTAAACAATATCCTGAAAAGACATAAGGTATTTTCATTAGTTCATGAAACGACTTATCGGGATTGATCCAAATTTCATATTTAAGAGTTTCAACAAAATGCATTGAAACAAAAAATTTCTATCAAAATATGAAGTTTTTTGATAAAATTATTACAACAAAAATTTTTGCGAGTCTTTTTTGTACAACTCAATAATGCTTAATCGTTTCCGAATATTTCCGAATTGAAGTGAAGACGCCTGATCCTCTCACCCTATTGTATCGATATAAAGTAATTCTTAAATTAATTAGCATTAATATTAACGAACCGTCGGATCTGGACTTGGTTATTGAGTACTGCTTAAGTATTTTCCAAAGATTGGAATTAAATCCGCATCATATAAGACAGTCATGTGTTGGACACATCAAATGTATTCAATCGCATCCCTATTCTCTGTTGTATGGAAGATATTTTGATACCTATTAAGAATAATATTTTTTTCTCATACCTGCACTAAAATGGCCACTTTATTTGCGTGAAATGTGGGAACAAAGTCTCCTTTTTAGGGTAGTCGAGTAAAATAAGGAGTGCGGATAACATTTCTCACTTGGGTAGCCATTGCCTCCCTGATATGCGGAAGTTATTTGTGTTTGTTTATGGTTTTCAAGGTGATTTTCTCACCGCAAAATGTCAGTGTTATGCTGTTATAATTTGTTCGCGCGTTTCACGCAAAAGAAGTGGTCATTTTCGTATATATATGAGAAAAAGTAGAGTATGCTACACGGGAGGAATTGATTCTGCCTCGTGTTCTTGCGCCCTCGCTTCGCTCGTGCCCAATTTTCACACTCGTCAAAATCTCTTAATTCCTACCTTGTTGCATAAACTACTATTTCTATAGCAAATGTGAATTAAAGTGTGCTTTTATCAACTCGAAATAGTTAATAAAGTAGCACTTTATCCGCAAGGGTAGATAAAACACTTTGAGTTTTTTAAAATGAATGAATTAAAACGTATTACTGTTGACTTTGACACCATAGTGACAACACATAATATGCACTGACATTTTAAATTGTCATTGATAATAATTTAATTTGTAAGTAGTTTTTCTTAATAATTCGTTTTTCTTTGACATTTGCTATAGAGAAAAATTTTGTATTATACACGACTATAACATTTCATTATCTTCTCGAGCTTACTAGCGTCTCGGCCGACGCCTCGACGCTAAAATCGCTCTCAAAGATAAACTACAATGTTATCGTCTTGTATAATAAATAACTATTTTTTACATAACTCAAATCCCATGTAGATAAATCAGTTTCTATCCTTTTAATTAAGTATTTCTTATATCTAGTTATTTAAGCTACAAAATATAGGTAGGTATTGTGATCTTCTTTGTAAAAAAGCTATTATTTTTGAGGACGTTTTTAACTTTTTAAACTCACATAGATAATGCTCATTTACATAAGTCAAAAAGAGATGCAAAAATTAACAGCAACCTCAAAAATATTATATTTATTACAAAGAAGACTCCATTATCTGTTATCTGCTCGCGTCTTTTAAACATCAGTTTGAATCATAATAACAAACAGGGACGTAGCAACAGGGGATGCGAATGGTGCCGCGATCCAGGGCCCGGACCCCAAAGGGGCCCGGCTGCAATTTCATCAAACCGACCAATCACCCTTCTCTTGGCGTTGCATTATGGCGATTTTGAACAGAAACATCATTAAAACAATATTAAACAGCATATTGTTTATAAATATTATACTATTAATATATTTTATGTGTAATTTGTGTAATGTTTGAAACTGTTGTAGATTTATCACTTTTTGAGAAATATTAGATAGGGAAATATCCATTTTATCAGGTTTACATCACTTCCCACCAATCAAAAGACTTTAAAAACTCATGAATGGTGCAGACAAAACTCACAGTTAGGTACTTTCTATCTAACGAAACAAATACAAAAAAAATAGTGCAGTGGGCTATAACTTTAATAAGTAGATATAATATAGTATATTATATACTAAAGGATTGAGATGCATCATTTAATCCCTGAGGGTGAATTAAATTTCATGAGCGAGCAAAGCGAGCAAGGGAAATAATTAACCCGAAGGATTAAATGATACCTCAATCCCGTGGTATATACGCTATTTTTTGCACTTCCGAAGCATTTGCATGTGATATCATTCTAAATTTATACTTGTCAAAGTGACAAACGTGTCGGCAACAACAATAAAATACTGTCCAAAAATGACAAAAAATACTCGTATAACGTAGCAATGTAAATTTAATCCCTTGGGATTAAATAGGTCACTTCAGTCCCTGTAAAGAGAGATTAAATTAGCACATTTAATCCCGGAAGTGCAAAAAATATGTATAAAAAAAGAAAAATACACGGCAAACCTACAGTTATTATACCTAATACGATTTGACCTAAGCCAAGTTAGCTAGGACCCTGTGCACTAAACTAAGGAACAATAGTTTAGTGTCCTCCAATCTATTATTTAAAATCACGTACAGCGAATAAATCCAAAAGTTATATTGTCCCCAAATATGCCATTTGAATATTGCGGTCTATTTGATACACCAGGGTGGCATTTTTGTCACTTCAAAATATGTATACAGGGTAAGTCACAAATTGTTTCATAGCAAAAAATTTGTTCATAGTTAAATATCTCGCAAACAATTGAGTTAACGCAAGTCAAACAAGTATACCTTTTTTACGTGTCTTGAGCGTATCTAACGTAATTCTTGTTATTTTGTAAAAAAATTCAATCGCCTACAAAAAATATTCAAAAAAAACCCCGAGTCCCCCCCTACAAGTACGTTACTGAACAATATTATTTTGGTTGTAATACCAACACTTATTAACAACACCAAGACTTATTAACCCACCAAGTTTCAAATCTCTACTTTAAACCGTTCTGTAGATATACTTAAAATATCTGATGTGCCCAACACATGACTTTCTTATACTTACGGATAGTATCACAATAATTACTTTTCGTAAGAAATTAAGTTAAATTTCTTGTAAAAATTTTGAAGGTTTCCAGCAATTTTCAGATAGTCTCTGTCGCACTTATTGCAATACGCATAAATCTGTCCTTGTCCCACGTATAACCGAATTTTACGACAAAAATGTGTTTTATTTTAGATTTTTGACCTATTACTCACTTAAAAAAATCTCCCGGTCCTTCTGGGATTCGAACCCGGGACCTTCTGTTTGGCAGCCATATAATGAAACACATGGTCTACCTCGACCATCGAATTCAAATATCAACGCGCGCTATGAGAAATATAAAGTGTTTTAAGAATATCTAGTTTTTTTTTAATTTTTTTGACGGAATTTCAAAAAAAAGTTTAAACAAAATTTATTCAAAATTCAATTCTAAATCAATGTTAAAGAATAAAAAAATCTCATAAATTGTTTATTTTTCAAGATATTCTTAAAAAACCTAAAAATGTCATCAGGTAACTGTCACTTGTTTTGGTGCTAGATAAAAAACATTCAATGTGGCACCCACAATTTTGTTCAAACTCTTAAATATGAAATTTGAATCAAATCCGATAACTCGTTTTTGAGTTATGGTGGATACAGACAGACAGACAGACACACAGACAGACATCATGGCGAAAATGGTCAAAATGGATTCAGGGGCCCTCAAAACGTGTAAATCCATCAAAATCTCGAAGTCGAAAAAAATCACGATTACTATACTTCCTTATACTGCGTATAAGAAAGTAAAAATGATATAGAAATATATTTTTAGCGCCCTGTAACTCAGTAAGCAAGAACTTTTGGACTAAGGTATGTTTAGTTCAAACGAGTTATTTTGAGCCCAAAAACTTGTGGTAGTTTTTGGTACAGACCTTTCAGGGACACTCTGTATTAGCAATTTAAGCCCCTTACTTAAATGTAATTGTCCTCCCAGCCCTAGATTTACCTACCACATGATATTTTGTACCGGAAGTAATTTATCTTTCCTAAATTAGGTATTAGGTATATTGTAAAATCTCATCCCAAAAAAACTTTAAATTCTATAAAAAAAATACCTCCCACAAACATGGTCAAATCTTAAAGCCCATTCACAACCACTTAACGTACGGGACATAACAAAAAAACATAACGATTGACCAATAGTGGGCAATAATAATTGACAGTGACAAATGTTTAGATTTTTCTATTGGTCGAACGTTATGTTTTTTTGTTATGCCCCGTACGTTAAGTGGTTGTGAATGGGCTTTTACTTTGCCTCAACGTAATTTAAATTTATGAAACTTACAAAGCGTTATTTTGCAACTAACAGCAATAAAGACTAATTTACCCACTTACCTACTTACCACTTATTGCCAAATATTTGTATTAAAACTTCCTTCATTTCTAGTCAGTGTTTTTTTTTTGTTACTTTACCGCATAGTTGGACCATTTACAACACAGTAAGCGTAAAAATCAGGTTACATTTGCTGCGTCTCGCATTGTAAAGTTTGCTTTAAAGTTTATTAGGAGGGCAAAAATAAGTTTTTTGCCCTCCTAGACTTTAAAGCAAACTTTACCATGCGAGACACAGCAAATGTAACCTGATTTTTACGCGTATTGAAAAAATCCATCTCTACTAGAATAAAGTTCATGTAAAAGAGTACTACTTACATAAGATATTTTATTATTATAAGATTTTCCTATTGTTAAAACTTAATTTATAAAAACTAAAATCGTCGCAGTGCCATCTATTTTTGAAAAACTCTACTTATTTACCGTCAACGGTCAACCACTTCTTAAATACCTTGTATTGTGCCTCGTACCTGGGCTTTGATTTTGGTGGCAGCAATTGCGATGTCGCATTTTGCGAGAACTTCCTTATTTCGGGGGGCGTTAAAATTATGCTTTCTTCGCTATTACACATTTTATATTTTTCACTTATCGTAATTCAACCAAAACTGTCAATTTTTTTAAATAGCGCTCCAGCTAATAAGTCACTCGCCTGACCGCTTGTGCCTCAAACAAAGCTGTCGCACTGTAAAATAGAACCTACACGCACTCGAATGTAATTAACTAATTCGTTACTAAAGAAATGGCTGTGGAATAAGGAACAATATTTTTTGCTTCTCTACATTCTCAGTTCGTAACTTTTAAAAATATTTTAGAAATATTTATATCTTTTTCTTTGTTTTTATTTTGATTACCTACTTGTAGTCATCTTTTAAATTTAAAAATAAGCGTAGATAGAATGAAAAATATTGGTAAAATAAACATTTATTTTCGCAGAAATGCCCTTAATTAAAATGGTAAAACACAACGAAAATCTTTAATAGTGCTAAAGCTACTCGTAACTGAATAATGTATCCCCCAGGCATAGTAAATACGGCAAAAGGACCAGAATACACAGCAAGATGCATTAAATAAATAAAGCAATGTAAAAACATTTCTTATATATCCTTACGTCTTTCGCATGATTTATAGAAACGAGCATAGAGAAAAATATATTATATAGAAGAATAAAAGAATTGTGAAACAACCTGTAAAAGAAAAAAAACATAAGTGCTATTTCTCACTGTATCAATTTTTAACAGCTTATTTTAAACTAAAAACTAGAAAATTGTCTATACACATATAGTGGCTTGTTGAAGTTACTCAATTAGTAATATAGAACGCTGTTTTATTTTTGTATAACTTAAGCATTATTACTTTTGGTTTAAATATTCAGCACATCTCAATTTCCCAGGAGCTTCGAGGGTATATCATATTTTATTATTTAAACTTGAGAATATAACATCAGTACGTGTCTTTGGACCAAAAGAGATAATTTTAACTTTTATATTTAATATATTTTTCAGCATGTAAGTATTATGGACGTAGGGATACACAGGGGGTTTGTTTTATACATAAAAAAGGGTGGTGGATATTATAGAGGTTCAAATAAATGCAGTGAATCGAATTTACCTATAATTGACAAGTGTGAGTAAGTGGTTGCGTTCAATTCCCGAGTAGATTTTAGCTCAGCCCTCAGCTTTGCGCACAGTTTGCAATCTTGCTCATTTCATACGCCTGTCATTTTCATTAGGGTCGGTAACCTAACCAAACATTTTCACCCGTTATTCGTTATTCGGACAAATTTAGCCGTCCTCATCGTATACGAAGCTGCCATCAACATTATACAATATTGCAAAATCCTCATTTTCGTTGTTATCAATCATGACTGAATCTGTTGGTATTGAAAAAATAACTAGTGGAATTGGTACTATTGACGCAAACAACCGTAAGGGCGTTGGCGCGCACATCTTACTGTCAACTTTTGACAATCTTGACAACCCCAACATAACAATACTTCACCATAAATATAACCTTAGATTTTGTTAACTGATATTTTTAATTGTGACAATCAGGTTTACAAATCATACCACAAAAAAAATTCCTAATTTCACAACTGTTTTAATACCAACAGATTCAGTCATTCCTGATCACGCTGTATATAAAATATGTCATGAGAAGTGAATGAATTGATATTGAAAATTTATGTAAATTTAGTGCATATAGTGTTTTCATTAAAAAAATCACGAAGAAAACCATAAATTTGAAATTTTGATATTTTCACTCTAGAGAGAATATGACTATTTTCGCAGTAGACAAAATATTGAAGTTTCATGTAAAGTATGTCATGGAAAAATGGCTATTTTCATATATAAGAGTAGAAAATTTTTTTTTCTGTCTCCTATGCGCTTCTCATCCTGCATGTTAGACTTGTTCAGTTGTACCTACATACAAGGTATCCCAAAATTAGCCTGCCAAAATGTACTAGCTGATTCTACATTCAAAAATAATGCAAAAAGTTTCAATAAATATATAGGTTGAAAAATGCTTCCTTAAGAGGCCACAGCCCCCCGAAAGAGGAGTTTTCTGTAATATCTTTACAACTGTTTGAGGTAGATCCATGAAATTTCGCCAGGGGCGTCACATACAGGGTGGGTGCTGGGTATATTATGCCCCATATTTTTTGTGTGGATAATTTTTGAATTTTTTATATCAAATTTTGAAACTTGGTTTATTTTTACACAAAAAAGGTCGTCTCAGTCGATCTTTGAATCTTGAACCGTTTTCGAGTAAAATCGTTTTGAAGAAGTCACGTTCATAAAAACTACACTAATAAAAATAATCACAAAATTGAAAAACAATTTTTGATTTTGATCTTTTGTTTTTGTTATTAATATTTGACGAAGAAATGCTTAACGAAGTAATAAATACCTATAAATTTTAATCCATTTTCTACTTTTGATAAATTTTAGTTTTGTGACTATTTTTATTAGTGTAGTTTTTATGAACGTGACTTCTTCAAAACGATTTTACTCGAAAACGGTTCAAGATTCAAAGATCGACTGAGACGACCTTTTTTGTGTAAAAATAAACCAAGTTTTATAATATGATATAAAAAAATAAAAGCTTATCCACACAAAAAATATGGGGCATAATTTATCAAGCGCCCACCCGATATGTGACGCCCCTGGCAAATTTTCTTAAAATTGGAAAAGGAAATATGTGGCTAATTATAAAAGCTTCAAACTCACCAAATTTCATGAATCTACCTCAAACAGTTGCAGAGATATTACAGAAATTTCCTTTTTGGGACGCTGTAGCTCCCTTAGGAAGCATTTTTCAACTTATATTTATTAAAACTTTTTGAATTATTTTTGCACGTAGAATCAGCTAGTACATTTTGGTGGGCTAATTTTGGGTCACCCTGTATATCTATCCACAAGTGCTACTTTACTGAAATACTAGGTAGGTATTGAGACTGACGAAGTATGGTGTGTAAGTGCCGAGCGGAGCGAGGTGAATTAACTCCATACCGAGTCACATGAAAGTGCTTATACCCCGAATAAAATAAAATATTTTATTTTCAAATGGAATCATTCTAATCGTAATATTACAATCAATTTAATAAGTAATTTTGCAACTGTCATACATTTTGGCAGATAATGTGTTTGTGTTATTCAAAAGATAATTTTACTGTACTATAAGTCGATCACTTAAGTCTAGTCATCTCCGAAATGTCAAATGTGTCAAAATACTGGAACAAGTATATGTGGCTGAAACTCCTTACAAAATGACTCTAGAAGTAAATATTTATTATCTTAATTTATTGTGATGTATAGATTTTGTACTTGGTCCATTTTAACATCCAAGGCTCTCTTAAATCTTTATTACTTCGCGAACGTTAATATAATGATTGAGGTAAATTTTAAATAATGCAGAATTCGTTTACACTTATTTTTGCCTGCGTACCGCATGTAAACATGCTTCACGTCTTGCTAATTTATGTGGAAATAATGGATTAGATGTTGGAAAGGAATAAAACTGAAATTTTGAATTCGCAGTAGGTACTATTATGACAATTTGCCACTGAGCACTTAAAAACGGCTTTTCTTTCCTCAGAAATCATTTCTACTTTCTTATACAAAGTACTCCTACTAAAAAAGTATAGTTATCGTGATTTTTTAAAATATTTTGGGAAAAAGTCTATAAACTTCAAAGCAAAATGTTAACATAAAGTTCCGGAACTGGCCACCCTGATCGCTAGTGGCGCGATGCACAGAGCGAATACACCGCCGGAGTATAAATCCTACTTATACTCCGCATAGAGTAGTGTCAATTGAAACTTATACCTTGCCTACTCAGTCATATAACACCATGTTATATGCCGTTTGAAAATCAAATATTTTTTTGCCAATCTCTAGAATAATTCAAATTAAAGACCTGCAATTTAATGATATAATATTGGCGTATTTGTGCGCGAGGGCATTTTCTTTACGTAAAATGAGATTTTATAAAATTACATTCAAATTATTAAATATACTGTCAAACTACGTGATAAAGGTATATTTATTTGATGTCTTTATTTGTTATAAGTAACCTGTTTTGTTTATAAAATTTGAAATCGATCTAAAAAAACTTTAAAATCGCGTCAGCCGTTTAAAAGATATAATAGCGCCCTGTCAAATTGATATAAAATTCAAGATGGTAGACTTCTCCCACAATACGGAAAGTCCAGCTCATACTTTCCTGATCCTTATATGACACCAAACAAGATTTTATAGTCAAATCACAGAATAAAGACAAACTATACAAAAGCCTCCCGTAGAAAAAGAAACGAAAATTCGAGCGCGATAAATAGCCTATACCAATTTAAAAGGATTAAAAGATGTTTCGTGATATCTCGACACTATTCAATTTATTCCGTTGTGTGATGCCTTGTCATTAGTGGCCGTTTCACTTGAATCGCCGTGAATACATAAGTTAGGTATAGCAAAATTTACCAGAACTTGCGTGCACGTCATATATTATTTTTATTTATTTATTTTTTATTTATTTACATGATACTTCTAAAACGATGATAGACGATCGATAAGGTGCTGTTTTTGTTCGGGTTTGTTTTAAAACAAATAAAAAGATGAGTAATATAAACGTAGTAGAATTTAACGTCATTAAATATTTGTGACGTGCACGCAAGTTCTCGTAAATTTTGCTATATTAATAGATATTTTGAGACTTAAGTAGGTTCTGTATCTACTCCATACAGCACAGCGGACAGCCTGCCATTTGTACCTTTGAATATTAGCGCTCTTTATATTTATTTGTTTCAGTATTACAAGTAACATTTTTCGTTTTAAACTTTTGTGTTAATTTGTTCATTGTTAGTTTGTTATTAAAAGTTCAAAGTATGTAACTTAATTTTTCTGCCAGGCTCTGAACCTTCAACAAACGATATTTTTTCGAGGTCAGCAAAGTTGCCTCGTAAATATCAAATGTTTCGACAAGAGCGACGCTTCTGTATAGTCTTCTGTGGTTATAGTATAGTTCGTTTTATTATGTTGTTAATTATACAGGGTGATTCACAACTTATCGAAAAAAACTAAGGATATGTGCGTTCTGACATTTGGACCGGATATCAAATAAAATCCTTATAGATCGACCGTAAAAAAATAATTTAGTATCAAGTTGACGGAACACCACGTAACTGGGCAAGTGCAATGCCTTTAACGCGCATGCCAGAGGGGATTAGATTTTAATGAACAAAATAATTTGATATTTTTACACATGTACCTACCTATTACAAGATAACGGAAACTTGATGAAATACTCTTTAATTTTTATATTATGGGGAATTCAATAAATTAATTTTACAACGTAGAACTGTGCTTAAAAATTGTTGTTTGTTATTCACAACCCTGAACCTGAAAACATCTGGCTTGGTTCGTGGCCACGCACAATGCACTTGACCTTATTTCTTTAGTCTGTGTTTTGCGTTGTAAATACGTGTATCACTAAACAACTAAACTGCACTGTCACATTTGTAACTAATCAAGAGTTAATATATCTGGTATTAATTTATAGTGGATTCTTGCATGACCAAATTTTAGACGTGGAATAAAATTCTCACATAAGTGCGACGCAGTTGGCCCGACCAGTGACAATCCACAGTATGGCGTATACTATATAACATATCCAAATCATATCCTGTATGGAAGGTGCTAACCGAATCCTCCAAGAACAGCAACTAGAACAGAGTTGCTTGCAGATAGGCAAACAAAACTTCGAACAGCTGTGGTACGATCATATTTATTCGTGATGGCGAGCCGTCTAGCGAGGTGAAAGCTAAAGATGTACGCAGGATGGTTCCTCACCATCGTAAATGAAAAATGAATTTGGCTGTAGCAGCAACAGCAATGCATCGAGCGCGCACATCGGAGGGTGTTTGATTTCAATTTGATATTTTTACCTATGCTGACAATGTGTTCCAAGATAACGAAAAGTGGAATACTCTTTAATTTTTATGGAATTCAATAAATGTAGGACTGGGCATAAAAGTTGTTTGTTCTTCACAAAAAAATCATCCCTGAACCTGGAAACATCTGGCTTGGTACCTACCTGACCACACTTAATGAACTTGACGTCATTTCTTTAGTCCCTGTTTTGCGTTGTTATTATGTAGGTATATAATTTCTTAAGCTTCGTACAGACCTGAGCATTGAGCCGTATGACGAGCAATACAACAAGCAGAACGCCATACAAAGTTGACAATGGACAAGAATTAAATAACGATCTGAATGGGTTTGTGCTGTTCCCATAGTTTTTTGCAAACAAGGCAGTAGCGTATATTCCTATTCAAATCTTATTGCGTTCTCGGCACATTCGCCGTTTTGCTCGTGATCCCGTCCAAACCTGCAGACACATTTGCGAGTATTCGCGAGTATGTTTGCAAACGCGTTCGTGGCCCCGTCCATACTGGTGCTCCGTTTGCTGTATTGCTCGTCGTGCGGCTCAATGTTGAAGTCTGTACAAAACTTTAGGTTCTCATATTTGTTAAGTCACATATTTGTCATTTTATTTATTACTATTGAGTTTTCAATTATTTGTTTTTCCGTCGATCGTTTATTAAAGAGTCTAGTTAATGTATTGATAGGAGTGTATTAATAACTCAGTTTAATGCATACATGCATATTAAAAACATTGTTAAAATTTGTTAGGTAACCAGCAATATATTATACAGCGTGATCAAGAATTACTGAATCTGTTGGTATTGAAAAAATAACTAGTGGGATTAGTACTACAGCGTGATCAAGAATGACTGAATCTGTTGGTATTGAAAAAATAACTAGTGGAATTGGTACTATTGACGCAAACAACCGCACGGACGTTGGCGCGCACATCTTACTGTCAACTTTTGACAATCTTGACAATCTCAACATAACAATACTTCACCATAATATAACCTTAGATTTTGTCAACTGACATTTTTAATTGTGACAATCAGGTTTGCAAATCATACCACAAAAAAATGCCTCATTTCGCAACTGTTTTAATACCAACAGATTTAGTTATTCCTGATCACGCTGTATTTACGCAAACTACCGCAAGTGCGTTGGCGTGTACATCTTACTGTCAACTTTTGACAATCTTGACAATCTCAACATAACAATACTTCACCTTAGACCATATACTACATGGACTGAGCATTCTTCAAGAATTGTGGTTCCAACATGCGTTGAGTTAGTTTGTGCGTTGAGCCCATAGTAATAATAATAATGTCATTGCCAAGCTGTCACAGGCGATGGACCTATAGGAAGTGTGCGGCTTACCTGAATATATCATAATAATAATAATGCGTAACTTTTCAATTATTAAAATTTAGAACATGTTATGCTAAACCTATAAATACACAACATTTTGGCTTAGATACAAATCATGAAGTTAGCTGCTGTGTGCCCTAATATGACGTCGCCGCTTTCCTCACGTATCGTTGTCGACTGAACTTTGGCGAATGCGCCGGGTTTAATTATGTATATTATATGCGTTCGCATAATGTAAATTCAGGCATTTTATGAAATACCTAGGGATTTTACAAGAAGCCAGCATAACGAGTGGGTTAGGACTTTCTCGCGTTATACCTACTGATTTGTAGGCAACTTGACAACATGCAGGCGAAACATGAGTGGAATTATATGTATCTCATTATGTCTTCCTATTTTCAAGAATTTTATAATTTGCCCAATATGAACTTAGTAAAAACAGACTTATTTTGGACGATAATTATTATTACTCTTCTTTCAAAAGATGTGTGTATATACCATATCATGTAATCGTGATTTTTTCGACTTCGAGATTTTGATGGATTTACACGTTTTGAGGGCCCCTGAATCCATTTTGACCATTTTCGCCATGATGTCTGTCTGTCTGTATCCACGATAACTCAAAAACGAGTTATCGAATTTGATTAAAATTTCATATTTAACAGTTTGAAAAAAATTGTGGGTGCCACATTAAATATTTTTCATCTAGCACCAACACAAGTGGTACTTACCTGAAGATATTTTTAGGTTTTTTAGGAATATCTTGAAAAATAAACAATTTACGAGATTTTTTTTATTCTTTAACATTGATTTAGAATTAAATTTTGAAAATAAGCAGACATAATGAGATACGTTCCACTCATGTTTTGTCGGCATTTTGTCAATTTTCCTACAAGTATGTAGGTGTCGTAGGCATAATGTAAATGTAGGCATTTTATAAAATACCTAGAAATTTTACAAAAAGCCAGCATAACGAGTGCGTTAAGAACTTTCCCACGTTATGACTACATACTCGTAGGCAAATTGACGAAATGCCGGCAAAACATGAGTGAAGGTGTACGTATCTCATTATGTCTGCTTATTTTCAGGTAAATTATAAGTTGCCTAATCTGAGTTAGTCAAAACACAAAGTGTGAAGTAGGTATATAATAAATAACCCCATAAGTAGTCAAAAGTTTTATTTAGAAATATTGTAGACTATAATTTGCATGTAATATAAAAATAAAAAATGATATGACATAAACACACATCTTTTAAATGAAGAATAATAATTATCGCTTAAGGTAAGTAAAAGTAAGTATCCAAGGAAAAACAAAACAATTCTTAAAATATTAGCGTATAGAATGGTAACGTTGACAACTGCAATTTTCTCGGCAATTTTTAGGCAGGTACCTACACTGTGTCCCAATTTGCTTGTAATTGCAGGGTATCTCTGTAAGTTGTAAAGATAGAACTTTGCGGTTTTCGCGAACCTGTGCCACTTTTTTGTTAAACTTTTAATGCCGCAAACAGAGCTAAGCTAACTTGTTTTGTTTCTGAGATACAGGGTGAAAACGAAAATTTTCACTTTCCGGGGTGCTGCCATATCTCACACACCATGTAAGCTAGAAAAAAAGTAAAAACTGTTCTAGATAGATATTTTTGCGTAGAATCCAGTGGCGTACTCGAAAAAAAATTGTTTTGCACCGTTTAATAGATATAACCCAAACTAGGTCTTTTTTAAATGGAACACCCTGTATTTTTTACTCTCACTAAATTTGTCTATTTTTTCTCATTAAAATGATGTAAACAGTAGGCCCTTTAAATTTAAAAAAATGCCCTAAAAAAGCAAAAACCTCCTTTATAAGTCAAAAAAATTTAGTTGGCCATGAAAATCGGGGATAAAAAAGTGTTTACAAGCAACATGAGACATTATATTAAATTAAAAAAAATAAAAAAGTAAAATATTTTCCTAAATTTCATTGTTTATTTATAATGACCGTTAAAATTTTTTAGTTCGCTTTTTGTTTCTTTTTTACTAAGATAAAATAAAAATAATATTAATATTAAGAGTTTTTAATTTAATATAGTGTCTCATGTTGCTTGTAAACATTTCTTTATCCCCGATTTTCAAGGCCAACTAAATTCTTTTGACTTATGATTGGGTTTTTTGCTGTTTTAGGTCATTTATTAAATTTGAAAGTGCCTATTGTTTACATCATTTTAATGAGAAAAAATAGACAAATTTAATGACACTAAAACATACAGGGTGTTCCATTTAAAAAAGACCTAGTTTGGGTCATATCTCTTAAGCGGTGCCACTGGATTCTACGCAAAAATATCTATCTAGAACAGTTTTTACTTTTTTTCTAGCTTACACGGTGTGTGAGATATGACAGCACCCCAGAAAGTGAAAATTTTCATTTTCACCCTGTATCTCAGAAACAAAACAAGTTAGATTAGTTCTGTTTGCGGCATTAACACACAGTTAAAAATTTTGTGTTAAAATTAACACATTTCACATGTCCCAGGAGGTCCACTCAAATTTTTGTGTTATTTTTACTGAAACCGAAAATGTTAAAAGATTACAATAATTTTTAGTTAAAATTCAACACAAATATTTTAACACATTATTTTTTTGACATAATAATATTGTAAACTTAACAGTTACTAATGTGTTATATTGACTGATTAATGTTGTGTTATAATAACATAATTACATGTCATTGATTAAATTTAACATAAATAGTTCGTTAAAATGCCACTCATTATTTTTGTTAATTTTACTTATTTAATATGTGCATTTCAGCTGATTGTACACATTTTTTATGTTGTTATTCACTATTATACAGGGTGTCCCTTAAAGATGTTCCGTAAATTTGGATATACATTCTGCGATGAAAAATAAGTATAAAGTTCAGATAAACATGTGGGCTCTGACGCCTCCTAAGGAAGATATTGAACATTTTATGATTGGCATTTATACTGATTATCCTTGGAACAAAGTGTCCCCAATTAACCTCAAAAGTGGATTAGAAGAGGAGCGCCGGTTGTCAAACTTTAAAAATCAATCCAAATTTTTATAACTTGTAGTGTTGTGTAATAAATGCCAATTATAAAATATTCAACATCTTCTTTAGGAGGCGTCGGCACCCATATATTTATTTGAACTTTTATACTTGTTCTTCATTGCAGAATCTATATCTAAATTTACGGAACACCTTTGAGGGACAACCTGTAAAATGTTAACTGACATATAATTTTTGTTAAAATAAAAGGGTAGGGAGTTAATTTACTGTTAAAAATAAAAAAACAGGTAAAAATATCAAATCATTTTATTGTTTGTTAAAATCAACATTCTGTAACTTTTTTCTCAAGTTCATAAACATTGAAATACTTAAGCACACGTAAATTAAATTTATTTAAATTTAAGGAAGAAATACATACTTCTATAACAATATTGTGCCATGTTTCAGATACACATTTAGTTTCTCATTCTCACAGACGACATAAAATAAATAAAAAATTAACAATTTCACTTATCAATAACATAAATAAATACTAAAGCTAATTAAACGTAAGGAGGGATCTTAAAAATGTAAATTGATTACAATACAGGTTCAGAAACACACAAGCGTCATACAATTTCGACAAAAATAAAAAAGTCTACCAAACGATAACATTTTGGTTACCCAGTTCTTGAAAAAAGTAAAAGTTGCATAACGGGAGCAAAATCATTTACTTATTATTGTCACATGTCCATGACATTTAGAAGAGCATAAATTCTTACTTTTAAAGCAGGCACGTTTCTTTGTATTGCACTGTTTATTGCTAGCCTTACACGAACATTTCTGAAAACCTTGACCGCCGAATTTGTAGTGAAGTGTAACCGCCTCTCTCACTGTAATTAGTCTATTGGATACTTCATCTGAGAAACCAGCCGAAGATTCTTGAATATCATTTCTTGAAACACAAGTTTTGATAATTCCTCTTGGAGTACCTAATTTGTAAAGACCATTTCTTATGCCTATCACTTTTCCTATTAAATTCTGCGAATCGAGAGGTCCCCAATCAACCTTCGGAACTGTTACAGAAACAAACGATCCGACTTCAATAGGCTTAAACTTCTTGTTGGATGCCTCAGTCATTTTCTCAGCCGGTCTCTTCTGACCAGCAAAACATGTTTGCCTTTCATTTACGATAAGTTTCTCAGTTGTACAAAGAGTACATTTCAATTCCAACTTTGATGATGAAAATAATATAGATTCGTCATCTATTTTGCCACTGCACAAGCAGCAACACACTACAGTATCACTTGGAGTCTCGTTTGTTCCATCTGCGTTTCTGTCTGTTGATAGATTTTCTTCTGTATTAAACAGGCTGCTTTCAACTTCTTGTTCCGTATCAGAATTATTTTCGCGCATTTCGTTGTCCTCTTTACCTTCTGCTTGTTCGTGAATTATATTTTCGAGGTCTTCATCTGTACCTATGCTGCTCCTTTATCAAAGAGTCTGGAAGGTTTGCCGATTTTAGTCCAATTTTGGGTTCAGTTCCAAATAATTCACGATATGGCGTTCTTCCAATAATACGGTGCAATAAAGAGTTTTTCTGGCACTGCACAAAGTAGCAACCGATGGACCAATTTGTAGAAGAATTGTCGGACATCCAGGCACGAAGCATGTTCTCCACATCTTGGTTGCTTCTCTCTACGCTGCCCTGACTTTGAGGGTGACGTGGTCGCCCATGTACAATTTTACAATCGGGCCAATAACTAACAATTTCTTCAATTACAGACGCAGTAAATTCTCGGCCATTGTCACTCTGCAATATCTGCGGTGCTCCAAATTGCAGAAAGATTTTCACCAATTCTATTGCTACCTCTGAAGCATGTTTTGTTTGCAAAGGGCGTAAATGCAAAAATTGTAGCGTGATCCTGGTAATTAAGGAGCCATTTGTAGTTCCCATCAGGAGCAGATTAAAAATCCATTAAGTCGACCTGGCCGCGAACATTAAAATCTTGGGAAAGAATTGGACGTACGACTAATCCCTTACGTGGTTGTGCCTTTTTAAGGGCGCACTCCCTGCAATGCGAAATAAAAATTTCAATTGCTATTCTAGGAATCTTATATTTATTTCGTAACGCGAAGAGCGTTTTGTCCCGTCCGCCATTACCTATAGGTTGATCAACTGAGCTTCGCCTTAGCACTAGATGTTCAATATTACCAACAGAGACGACATCGTATTTTTTCATTGAATGATACTGTTTATTGGTTCTTTTAATACGCCTTGATTCAGCTAATTTACCGGCGTTGATTTCTTCAATCACCTCTTTAACTCGAGCTACTGTCCAAGATTTCTTGATTAGGTACATCTTTTTTTCCCCTTCAGTGTAAAATTGTTCTAGCAGTTTGTTAAATTGCACTTTTATAGCCTCTAAGTCTTCTTTGTCTTTTGTTACTTGCATGTTTTCGCGTTTATCACACATTTTTCACTAGTTATAATATACTTAAGTATAAAACGAACACAGGTAGGTATAACACAAGCCGCACTCAATAATCGTAGTTTTTAGGTTATATTATTGTCTGCGTGAACAATAATGGTGGACTCGTGTGTTTTGACTAACTCACATTAGGCAAATTATAAAATGCCTGAAAGTAAGAAGACATAATGATATACATATACTTCCACTCGTGGTGTTTTGCCAGCATTTTGTCAATTTGCCTACAAACATGTAGGCATAATGCGAGAAAGTCCTAACCCTCTCGTTATGCCGGTTTTTTGTAAAATCCCTAGGTTTTTTATAAAATGCCTGAATTTACATTATGCCTACGACATAGGCATAACGTGGGAAAGTCCTAAAGCACTCGTTATGCCGGACTTTTTGTAAAACCCCTAGGTATTTTATACAATGCCTAAATTTACATTATGCCTACGACATATATTTAGATATAGAGCCTCTGATGACTGCACTATTGAAAGACTGCAACCGTTGATATAAACTTAGGTACATCACATGACGAAACTCATCAAAAAGCGATATGTATACTGTATAGAGTAGACATACAGCACAACTCGATACATTTTTCGAAATAAAGTAAACACTACCGGCGTTACCTGTTTAACACACTATAATACGGTTGGCAACTTTATAACCATATCTGGTATCTGTCAACAAATACGAATCCGAATCTAAATCCCATTGATATAATAAGGTATTCAAAGGCTAGTACCTACAATAGTCCTTCCGGAATACAAACCAACAACCAACTCTAGCTGATAGGTGTTCGGCGTGCGCCGTGACAGACGTTCTGGCGCTTATACACAGCATCCTTCTGAATTTCAGTTTTAGTTTTCAGTGTTCATGTCGCTGTCGGCACGTTTGTCTCTTTAGTAGTATTGAGCTTAGCACGCGGTTAAAGTCACGCACATTCACGGGATTCATTTCCAGATTAAACAGTTTTCTAAAATAATTAGATTAGTATTTTGGAAGTTATACTATTATGTTTTAAAGTCAATTTAATCAAAACGCCAAATGTATTCCATAACTCGATAGCAAATATTAAAATTCAAATTAAACTGAAATGGGTTAGATATTAAATTCATTATTTATAAGTACCTACGAGTTGATCAATGCCATGAAAAGGTAAATAAATAAACATTTTCTTTTTCGTATCTTATAGAACAATTTTCTTTATGCTTCGGCAATTTCTAATGAATATGTTGCAGATGTTTTCATTCATCAAAGTTCCTGTAGTTATTTAGCTGTAAATTTTATATTTTATTAAATTCATCAAATTGCACTTTATTTTGTACCCCACGTGGGTATACTATGTAATAATTAATTTAATTTGCAAATTATGTAATATTCAATATATTTTATGATTACAATTTTGATTATGTTTGTATCAGTTAAAAATTCTTAAGCAAGAGACTGATTAGTGTCGTTGACAAACCAGGTTTCTTTACGTCATTATTTTCGTCTAAATTTTAGCTTACTGAGGGCCACTTCTATAACCGCTAGCCTTATTAAGACAATGACAACCAAGAAAGTTAACTAGCAACTAAGGATAACTGCCGATTATATTTACAACTGGTCCCTAGTTCTTATCATAATTGGGAATAATTTCTTGCAAATCCATATTTTTACAATTAATGTAACTGAAATCATGCGGCAGGTGCCTATTGAACCTTCAATAAAAATTGGTTAATTGATTAATGATGGATCAATTAAAACCATTATAATGTTAGCAACTATGCAACGTATTTGCCAATGATGTGCGCGATTAGAAATTCCGTACCACCGTGAATGTAATAAGTACACTTAAACCATGTAATTTAATTAAACATAACCGAAAATGTGTGGTGTGAATAAACTGAATGTTCATCCAATAAAGCGTTCTGTAACAGTGCATTAGAAATAGGAACAGCATAAAATTTATGTTCTTCATCTTCAACTTATGAGCAATATGGGCTTCAATGACAAGAAGCTGCGGAGATTGCGTCGCTTTCGATTTTTCGGACGAGCCAAAGTGTATCTTATGGTTCGATGGCCAATGCTGGTACGTTATCTTTAAACTGGCAAATTTAATAATCCTCCAGTTCCCTAATTTATTGCTTGAATGGTTTAGCTCCACTAGCATCTGATGAATGATTGCATCTCTATAAGTCTTCCGAGCAGTACTGAATTAAATTTTGTGTGAATGAAAGAATTATCAGACAATATTTTAAGTCAGTTATGTAATTTAATTTTGGCTTTGTATACTATATATTGATACGAATTCAATTATCTTGATATAATTGGAAACTTACGGGCTCAGCAGCCAGAGCGATAAGTGGTGCAGATTTAATTAAATTACAAATTATGCGAAAGACAATTTAAATAATGCCTTCGTGTAATTTTCAAAAAAATTGTTTCGCAAGTTTGATTTCAAGTTTTCAATGCTTTTTATTGTATATTAATTCAACTAATTAATTTTAATTGCACCCCAATAATGAACAAAATTCCATTGGTAAATGGTAGATATTGTGGATTCTTTAGATTAACTAAAAAAAATGTTTGAGAAAGTGGTCATGCAATTTAAAATTCATTTTGGGAACAAAACTACCGCACGATTATAGGAAGTTTGGTATTATGACCATCAGTTCCATAATCAAGTACCTATGGTATAAGCCGACTTCTTTTGTTTAAATAGCGTTTAGAAATGGTAAAGTAAAGTCGACTTTTATTTTGATTACAGAACTAATCATTTTCAGTCTAGTAATTTTTTTTAGAAAAATTTATCTATGTATTTGTTCATTTTTATAAAAAGAAGTATTCTATATTCAGCAGGCATTTAGAAAATCTATATTTTAATAAAAAATTAATTATTTACATCGCGACATATTCGGTACATTTCACATTAATAAAAATGAAATTTTAAAACAAAGGAATATGTACTTACCCGAAAAGTATCTTCTACTTAAAAATAGAAATTGATATTTTAACATTCCTTGTAGCGACTTCAAATCGATAGGCAAAAGGAAAGACAATATTATTACAGATAGCCTTGCATGCTAGAAATGGTTCCTGGCTGTACCATCTGGCAAAAATGTATTTTAAATTATATTACGTATGCATGGCAATCACAGACCACGCTATTTAAAATGGCTTTCTCGAAATGAATAACACGCATCGCATCTTTATTATAATCATGTAATATATTTATATCTACATATTTTATTATCTATACGAAACTTATTTACATTTGGGAACACTGCAGCATCGTACTGAAGTGAATTTACATGCAATAAAATGCATTTTAATTTTTGTCTTTTGAACAACAAAACATATTTTCACAATAATATTTATTATGCTTTTGAAGATCAAAACTCGACTCTTGATGTTTAAAGCAAGAGACATCGTTTTATTTTTTTGCTCTTGGGTGTTTACATTAACCATCAATTGAAGTTTTACATCAATACCTAAGTTGTAGCATTCAGCTTATTGTATTTTTTAGATTATTAAGTTTTCAAATAAAGAGGTATCTACATATTTTCGTATTTATTTCGTTTTTAACTGTGAAATAGTCATGCCTCACTGTAGTCATGCCTAGGTATATGTTTTGATAGCATGTTGTCTTTCACTAGAAGTTGGACGCGTGTAATGAAAGAGATAGAGCAACTCGAAATGGGCGCTAATACGATTGCGTGTTTGATTCTCATTCGAATAGGAGAGTAATGTTTACGCCTCTTTTTCCTTTCTTATACGAAGTAATAATAAAGTACATATAGTAATCGTGATTTTTTTTGACTTCGAGATTTTGGTGGATTTACACGTTTTGAGGGACCCTGAACCCTGAATCCATTTTGACCATTTTCGCCATGATGTCTGTCTGTCTGTATCCACGATAACTCAAAAACGACTTATCGGATTTGATTCAAATTTCTTAGTTAAGAGTTTGAACAAAATTGTGGGGGCCACATTAAATCTTTTTCATCTAGCAGCAACACAAGTGGTACTTACCTGAAGACATTTTTAGGTTTTTTAGGAATATCTTGAAAAATAAACAATTTACGAGATTTTTATTCTTTAACATTGATTTAGAATTAAATTTTGAACAAATTTTGTTGAACTTTCTTTTGAAATTCCGTCAAAAAAACGAGGTATTCTTAAAACGCTTATATTTCTCATAGTGCGCGTTGAATCCGACAGCCTATATAGACTAGTGATGTTGGGATTTGGCTGCCAAAGGGTAGGTCGCGGGTTTGAATCCCAGAAGAACTATTATTTTTTTGTATATTACTGGTTTCTATGGTACCGAAAACAATCATAAATGAATAAATGTGATTTTATATTAATAACGTATTGAATGTCGACTGCATGCTGCATGTGATTGTTGGCTACCCCTTCAGTATTTTCCAAAGATTAAAACTGTATCGTGTCATGTGCTGGACACATCAGATATTTTCTTAATGCTAGCAATATATTAGTAGATATTACATACAATATCGCAATAGGATGTATGTAGGTACTATCGACGCCAGCCAAATTTGAACGGTTAATTTTTCTATTGTAACTTCATAGGCGTACTGTAATGTGTCAGATTTGGCACATTGCAAAATTTAATCTGTCATCAAAAAATTACATAAATTTGCCGAAAAATATGCCACGATATTTAACAGAAGCCGAAAAAGCAAGGGCCATAGCCAAGTTAGAAGAAAACTGGACGTTATGATGTGAAATGGCAGCTGATGATTTAAACGTGTCTAAAAGCTGCATATTTTATGTTCGGAAAAGATGGCAAGAAGAACTGAGATTTCAAAGGCCAGCGAGACAGGGTATCGGAAGGATCTCTAGTGGGGTTGAAGACAATGCGTTAATTGAATAATTTAACCAGAATCCTTTTGACAGCGCTATAAGAGCTAGAGAAGAAACACACATTCCAGGATCTCCTTAGGACAGCACAGAGACGTCTCAAAGAGTCTCATTTAAAGAACGGCGTTGCCGCACGCAACATATTCTTATCTGCTGAACACAAACAGAGAAGAGTACAATTTGTAAATCATTATTTTAACATTGATGAGGAATTTTGGAACACCGTTGTATTTTCTGATGAGAAGACTTTCCAGTCCAGTAATAGTGGAAGACTACGAGTATATCGACACTCTACTAAAAAAGTTATTAAAATGAACTTCAAAGAAAAATAAAGTTAAAGAATTATTATACAGGGTGTCCGTTTTTCGACCTTAAGCATGGGGATCTCGGTTATCTTTAGAGATACGAAGTCGGTTAAATTAGGGCAAAGTTGCGCATTCTTACGCTGACCAATAATCCAAAGACAAATTTGAATTATCTTGAACGGTCTGCTGAAAAACTGAAAAAAACTGATAATTGCGGTTTTAGAAAATCGCTCATAACTTTTTTATTTGTGAAAATTTTTTCAGCCTGCAAAAACATTTTCATAGCAACTTTTTATGCTCTACATTAATAAATAGAAAAAAAATTTTTTCGACGTTTCGTTTTTGAAATATCGTCATCAGGTTCATTTTTTCTTATGGCCGCCATATTTGATTTTTACCATTTTGAATGCAACTTTTTTTTCTGATTACGACAATGTATCACACATTGTGATTAAGTTTGACATTTTATCCAAAATTCTACAAAAATCTTTTTGGCGAAGAGTGCCTTGAGAACAAAATCAGCACGCTTATTTAAAACAAAACTATCACAGTTCCATTCAATTTTGAGTGTCATTTTGGCATATTTTATCAAAAACATGTCATTTTCTAGTGAAGAAAAGCGAGATATGCTAGAAATTTATTATGCATCACATCGAAATGTGCAAGTTACATCGGACACGTATCTTCAACGTTTTCCAGATAGAGTTCAACCTTCTTTAGGTTATTTTTTAACTCTACATAGAAATCTTGGCGAATATGGTTCTTTTGGTAAGCCTAGGCGAAAATATGGTGAAAGACCCATTGCAAATGAAGATGAAATATTACAAGCAGTAAAGCCTCTTTGATTTTATAGTCTTACTTATAAGTAATATTATTTTCTATTAAATGCATAGGTCCAAGAAAATCCTTCTGTTTCGACCAGACAAATTGCAGCGGACATGAACTTATCACATCAACTCGTATGGAGAACCCTTAAAAAACATCATTATCGGCCGTATAAAACCCATATCACTCAAATTCTTCATCCTGGAGATAGTGTACGAAGGGTAGCGTTCTGCAGATTTCTAATGCACCAGATACGTGAAAATCCTAATTTTCTTCAAAATGTGATATGGACTGATGAGTGTAAATTCACCAATTCGGAAATGTTTAATAGGCATAATGAACATATCTGGTCTGTTGAAAATCCCCGCGAACACCAAGGACGACGACCACAAGTACGCTTTGGATTAAATGTATGGGTCGGTTTATTGGACGACGACACAGTTATTGGTCCATACATTTATGAGGAGAATTTGACTCCTGATAATTATCTGTATTTCTTAAGGACGTTTCTCACAGACTATACGTCGACAACAACATTTGTCTTAATCGTTTAAATAACGTGTGGTTTCAACAAGATGGGGCGCCACCTCATAATGCCAGCAGCACGGTCTCCAGACCTGTCTCCCTTGGACTACTATTTATGGGGTACGATGAAAAATAAAATTTACCAGCCAATATTAACGAGTTACGAGAAAATATTACCACCACGTTGCGACAAATAAGAAGACGCGAGATCAGAAGAGCAATTACAAATTTAAGAAAACGTGCAGAGTTATGTTTAGAGGTAGAAGGTGAACCGTTTGAGCAGTTACTTTAATTATATTATCATGTTTTGTTCTTTTTTACTTTCTTATACGAAGTATAAGGAAGTATAGTAATCGTGATTTTTTTCGAGATTTTGATGGATTTACACGTTTTGAGGGCCCCTGAATCCATTCTGACCATTTTCGCCATGATGTCTGTCCGTCTGTGTGTCTGTCTGTATAACTCAAAAACGACTTCTCGGATTTGATTCAAATTTTATATTTAAGAGTTTGAACAAATTTGTGGGTGCCACATTCAATGTTTTTCATCTAGCACCAAAACAAGTGACAGTTACCTGATGACATTTTTAGGTTTTTTAGGAATGAATATCTTGAAAAATAAACAATTTATGAAAATTTTTTATTCTTTAACATTGATTTAGAATTGAATTTTGAACAAATTTTGTTTGAACTTTTTTTTGAAATTCTGTCAAAAAAATTTCAAAAAAACTAGATATTCTTAAAACACATTATATTTCTCATAGCGCGCGTTGATAGTTGAATCCGATAGTCGAGGTAGACCATGTGTCTCATTATATGGCTGCCAAACGGAAGGTCCCGGGTTCGAATCCCAAAAGGAACGGACCATTAGTTTTTTTTATTTTACTGGTTTCTATGGTACCGAAAACAATAATAATGAATAAATAAATGTAATTTCATACCGGGAGATTTTTTTAAGTGAGTAATAGGTCAAAAATGTAAAACAAAACCCATTTTTGTCATAAAATTCGGTTATAACGAGTGGGACAAGGACAGATTTATGCGTATTGCAATAAGTGCGACAGAGATTATTTGAAAATTGCTGGAAACCCTCAAAATTTTTACAAGAAATTTAACTTAATTTCTTTAGGAAAAGTAATTATTGTGATACTGTCCGTATAAGAAAGTCATGTGTTGGGCACATCAGATATTTTCTTTTTAATGCACATTTAATTTTGTCCTCATGAAAAAATTATAAATTTCTAGATGAAGAATACCTATCTCGTTTTTTTTCGTTTAAAAATAGCATTAACTGTGATAATTTAGTTTTAAACAAACGAGCTGATGTTGTTTCCCTAGGCACTCTTCGCAAAAATGAATTTTGTAGAATTTTGGATAAAATATTAAACTTGATCACCATGTGTGATACATTGTCGTAATCAGAAAAAAGAGCTGCATTCAAAATGGTAAAAATCAAATATGGTGACTATAAGAAAAAATGAACCTGATGATGATATTTCAAAAACGAAACGTCGAGAAATGTTGATTTCTATTTATTAATGTAGAGCATAAAAAGTTGCTATGAGAATGTTTTTTCAGACTGAAAAAATTTTCTCAAACAAAAAAGTTATGAGCGATTTTCTAAAATCGAAATTATCAGTTTTTTTCAGTTTTTCAGCAGACCGTTCAAGATAATTCAAATTTGTCTTTGGATTATTGGTCAGCGTAAGAATGCGCAACTTTGCCCTAATTTAACCGACCTCGTATCTCTTAAGATAACCGAGATCCCCATGCTTAAGGTCGAAAAACGGGCACCCTGTATAAAATAGTGCTTGCTTATATTTTTACTGTAGTAATACACCACTGGCGAAAGCCGTTTTTAATCTAGTAAAAATCGCAACAAATTGCCCTGGTAACAGAAATTCGTTCAAATTTGGTTGATGCAGACCGTACACTGTGTCCCAATTTGCTTGTATTTGCAGGGTATCTCTGTAATTTGTAAAGATAGAACTTTGCGCTTTTCGCAAACCTGTGCCACTTTTTTGTTAAACTTTTAATGCCGCAAACAGAACTAAGCTAACTTGTTTTGTTTCTAAGATACAGAGTGAAAACGAAAATTTTCACTTTCAGGGGTGCTGTCATATCTCACACCCCATGTAAGCTAGAAAAAAAGTAAAAACTGTTCTAGATAGATATTTTTGCGTAGAATCCAGAGGCGTACTCAAAAAAAATTGTTTTGCACTGTTTAAGAGATATGACCCAAACTAGGTCTTATTTAAATGGAACACCCTGTATTTTTTAGTCTCATAAAATTCGCCTATTTTTTCTCATTAAAATCATGTAAACAGTAGACACTTTCAAATTTAATAAATGCCCTAAAAAAGCAAAAAACACAATTATTAGTCAAAAAAATTTAGTTGGCCATGAAAATCGGGGATAAAGAAGTGCTTTCAAACAACATGATATACTATATTAAATTAAAAACTCTTAATATTAATATTATTTTTATTTTATCTTAGTAAAAAAGAAACAAAAAGTGAACTAAATTTTTTTAACGGTCATTATAAATAAACAATGAAATTTAAGAAAATATTTTACTTTTTTATTTTTTTTTTATTTAATATAGTGTCTCATGTTGCTTGTAAACATTTTTTTATCCCCGATTTTCATGGCCAACTAAATTTTTTTGACTTATAAAGCAGGTTTTTGCTTTTTTAGGGGCTTTTTTAAATTTTAAAGTGTCAAAATGGATTCAGGGGCCCTCAAAACGTGTAAATCCATCAAAATCTCGAAGTCGAAAAAAATCACGATTACTATACTTCCTTATACTACGTATAAGAAAGTAAAAAGACCTAGTTTGGGTCATATCTCTTAAACGGTGCGAGTACGCCACTGGATTCTACGTAAAAATATCTATCTAGAACAGTTTTTACTTTTTTTCTAGCTTACATGGTGTGTGAGATATGGCAGCACCCCGGAAAGTGAAAAATTTCGTTTTCACCCTGTATCTCAGAAACAAAACAAGTTAGCTTAGCTCTGTTTGCGGCATTAAAAGTTTAACGAAAAAGTGGCACAGGTTTGCGAAAACCGCAAAGTTCTATTTTAACAACTTACAGAGATACCCTGCACTTACAAGCAAATTGGGACACAGTGTACATAGTTTTTTAACTCGAAAAGAAAAAAAATATCTGATGTGCTCAACACATGACTTTCTTATACGTATAGAATCACAATAATTACTTTTCGACCCTCGGATTCAACTATCAAAGCGCGCTATGAGAAATATAAAGTGTTTTAGGAATATCTCGTTTTTTTGACGGAATTTCAAAAAAAAGTTCAAACAAAATTTGTTCAAAATTCAATTCTAAATCAATGTTAAAGAATAAAAAAATCTCATAAATTGTTTATTTTTCGAGATATTCTTAAAAAACCTAAAAATGTCATCAGGTAACTGTCACTTGTTTTGGTGCTAGATGAAAAACATTGAATGTGGCACCCACAAATTTGTTCAAACTCTTAAATATGAAATTTGAATCAAATCCGATAACTCGTTTTTGAGTTATGGTGGATACAGACAGACACACAGACAGACACACAGACACACAGACAGACATCATGGCGAAAATGGTCAGAATGGATTCAGGGGCCCTCAAAACGTGTAAATCCATCAAAATCTCGAAGTCGAAAAAAATCACGATTACTATACTTTCTTATTATATAAGAAAGTAAAAACGAACAAAAAAATCCACAGATCTCGCAATTTTTGCCACCATCGGAGGGTGTTGAAAACAAACACAATATATAATCATGATAAAAAATTTTCGCAATCCTTGCTTGCAACCATCGGAGACATTGGAAATCATAACACCATATTTGAAACATGTTTTAAAAAAACATTAACTGTTTATTATACACGCAAGATTATTATAAACATAGAATTTTTTAGCATTTTATTTTTGAAAAACTTAAGTAGTACTTATTAATATAATACTTCTTATACATATCTCAATTTACGAGTTAGGTAGTGAGAAATAATAAAAATCATTCTTAATTAACCAAGTTTTCTACTCAGCGTCAGTTTCTTCTCTTATAGCAGTGGTCTCCAAAGTGGGGTACGCGTACTCCAGGGGGTACGACATGATTAAAATAATACTCCTAATAAAATAAAATACTGTGTAATTTTTTTTGTAGCAATGGTATTTAGCACAATAAATTTGTCTTCAATTAGTTGGGGGTACGCGCTATTTATTTTTTTTACCTTAGGGGTACGAGATCAAAAAAGTTTGGAGACCACTGTCTTATAGTGTAATATACTATTCCTAAGCAGATAGCACCTACCATCCGTTGTCTTTAAAATCATAAATGAGTATATTTGTTTATATTAACAACATTAAAATCCAGTCCGCCTTGCACGTGTTTAACATAAACAACCCTGAACACTATCATACTGTTCTAAAACCACAGAATACCCTCTTTATCTAAAACTCACATACAAAACTATAACCATTGACAACTAACCAGCATAATGTGGTCCAGTTTCACAATTTCATATTTAGTTTAAAATACTATAGGTACTCTTCAAAACTCCCTTTTCAGCTAATTTCTAAAATTTAAGGATATAAAAAAATTTTCCAGCTATACAAAGTGGTTCGAATTTTTCCTTAATTTTTTTTAATTTTTCCTTAATTTGGGATTCAATAGAAAACCTTAAAAAACATCAATTTTCTTAATAAACTTATATCGAAAACTCAATCGTTTCAGAAATACAGGGTGTTGAAGTTGCATATTTTTTTTTTATAAATTCAATATCTCCTGAACCAAAGGGAATATTTTATTGAAATTTGGTGGGTATTATTTTCGACTTATAACGAGCCCAGAAACACGTACTGAAGCTATGTACATCCTATTGCGGGACACCCTGTATATGGAAATAATACACTTTCTCTCTTCCATTTTTACATTTTGACACATAACATGGATTGCATTTTTCAGTACGACAGAAAATAACGACAAAAAAACTAAATACTGACAGAATGGTCATCATATTCAAATGGTCAACAACTGACCATAGTCTATTACTGTTGCTTAACTAATTGAACGGTCGACAATTAAGCCACAATCCCATAAAATTTTCTGCTGGCTCTTGCATTCATAAAAAAATGTAGCTTGTTGACAACAAATATGTCTCCTTCTTATTCTCCTCCGAAATACATTTACGTAGAAAATACGACAAACTGGTTTTTGATTTGCTGCAGCATTCTGAATCTGTTTCATTTATAAAAGTATTACAGCCAAATCCATTTTAAATAGGTTTCGTAACCATGATGGAATATATAAAAATAAAACACGAGAGAGTACCTACTTGTTCACATATTTAGTTTTTGTGCCTCAGGTTGACATTAGTCATTTTGCATTCGTATAAATCGGCTGGAAACACATGTTTTGCCGGGCTACACCGGCAAAAACTAGGAATTTTTAGTTTATCGATTAGCATAATTGAAATCAAAAAGAAAATTTGTATTTTCCATAGAAACGGATTATTATTTCTGTCATTCGGCTACTACTGTCAGTGTCAAATCCCTAATACCAAATATTTAAACAAATATTTTGTAAATTTTATTTATTTAAATAAACTTCGGCACAAAAAATAGTGTGTATTACACGCCTAGAAACTGTTTTGCGAGTACTCGTAGATGCTGGCCTCGGCCTACGGCCTCTGCTCGCAAACCCTACTCGCACTCGCAAAACTCTAGTTTCTAGGCTAGTAATACAAATAACTATTTAATTTAAATTGTGGACCGGTTTCTCCTTACGTACAATAATTGCTAATAAGACTAACTGTCCTGAAAATGTCTAAAGGCGAAACCAATCCACAAATTAAATTAAAACTATTTAATATTTCATTTTCTTATAAATCCATTTTATTTCTTTAAGTAAATATGTGTTAAAATTCTAATCTAAATTCTAACTGAATAGTATATACATTTGAAAGTCGTTTAATTAATTAGCAAATTGCTAAAGCAATCACAATTCAATGGCTGAGTAATTGAACATGGCCAATAACCAATAACCCCTTTCATAGCAGAAGAAATATTTAAGTACAAAGTAATACATACATTGACATTAGGTCTTACAACAAATTTTCTATTACCTATAACTAAATAAAACCACAGATTAATGAATTCTCGCGTCAGTATAAATAAGATAATTTGAAGGCAATGATCACTAACGATCTATTGACTAACTAACCTCTCCCTAACTCAAAATTTGACAGAATTTGAGATAGGGGCTGGGGAGGTCAACTTATCAGTTGGCAATGTGTGTTTACTGCCTCCTTCCTACCTAAACCTCGAAATTATGAAATCAGTCTATGTTTGTTGGGATAATAGTATATTATACTATGACGCTATAATGAAAGCTATTATTCCTGATGATGAAAATTACAACTCGAGCGAGCAAAGCGAGCGACTGTTGTAACATCCGAGGGAATAATAGCCATTATAGCGAGTTGTATACTATACTTTATCTACGACGAAAATCCATCTTCAATATTACTTTCCACATTTTCCATTATAAAATGACACAACACGTACAACACTATCAGTATTTGACAATTATTTATTTACACTGACATTTTTGTGTCATGGTTTCCATGGCTATTTTCAATTTCACAGAAATTGTGATTGTTATACTATTTTTTCATTGGTTTACAAGTATGGAATAATGAGATTCATTATATTGCAAAAATACTTATATTATATAGTGAATTTTTTTTATGAGTCTCCATAGGGATTTACATGGTAAAATCTTTAACTCGTGTTAACGGTTTTTCTACTGCGAATTTCAGAATGATTTTTGGCACACTATTAGTTTGCATCTTATTTTACATGTTCTAGTAGTTCTTAAAATGTAAAAAGTAAAATTTATTTATTTAAACGTGAAAATAATTACATAATTTTAGCTCGTTTTCACATTAAAATTTATTAAGTAAGGAGGCTTTGTCCACTGACAAGCAAATAACTATTCCAAAACTGTCACTTTATTTGCATGTTTTTATTAAGTTTGAAAGACTTTCAAAACGTGAAAATGTCTTTGTACACCATCGAAGAAAAAGTAAAATTCATTACGGCGTATATTAAAGGTGTCTCAAGTAGAGAGATATGATAATTTTGCGGTGGAATATCCAAATCGACCCATACCTTTAAAATTCTACAATAAATGTCAGTGGACAAAGCCTCCTAACTTACTAAATTTTAATGTGAAAACTAGTTAAAATTATGTAATTATTTTCCCTTTAAAATAAAAAAATTTCACTTTTTACATTTTAAAAACTACTAGAATATGTAAAAAAGATGCAAACTAATAGTGTGCCAAAAATTATTTTGAAATTCGCAGTAGAAAAACCATTAACACGAGTTAAAGATTTTACCATGTAAATCCCTATGGAGACTCATAAAAAAAATTCACTGTATATTAGTCGTAGATAATGGATATTTATTATATAAGTGTGGAATGTGATATATTAGTCACGAAAGAAAAAGCGCCGAGCGGAGCGAGGAGAATTAACTGCATACAGAGTCACATGAAAGTGCTTATACTCCGAATAAAATACAATATTTTATTTTCAAATTCTAATCTAATCTAATCAAATTCTAATCGTAATATGAAAATCAATTTAATAAGTTATTTTGCAACTGTCATGTAACTGTCATACATTTTGGCAGATAATGTGTTTGTGTTATACTCCGCCGGAGTATAAGTCCTACTTATACGCCGCTCAAGAGTGGTGTCATAGAAATGAAACTTATACCTTTCCTACTCAGTCTTATAACATTATGTTATATGCATTTTGAAAATAATAGTATATTATTTTATGAGGAGCTTAAGTGATGCTTTATATGCAGAGGCTGGTGTTTGACTGACGAACGAAGTGAGTCAGACTGACGAACGAAGTGAGTCAGACAAAAGTAGCCGAAGCTCTGTAGAATCTTACACCTAAATGTAATTTTGCATAGTATTTTCGTGGCTATTTAACCTATTAGGGCTGCTGATATTGCTGTGACGCAGTTTTCACTACCTGTCTGTAAAGCAGAATTGTTTCACAGACTTTACTCGTAACAGCTAAGTGTTAATAAGTATGGTTATAATAATCTTCTGAATCTCCTGCGATAATAGGATCCGAAAAAGACTCTCGGTTACACCGATTTTTATTTTGTTAAATTATTACCAAGCTAAAGAGCTCTGAAATCAGTCTATTATAAATTAGATAGGTATTATTTGGATCATATATTATACAACACTATAAGGTGGATTCATGAGTCAAAATTACGATAATTTCATTATACCCACAGAAAAATAGTGGAAAAAAAAATAATGAAATATATTCAAATTTTGATTTTATTCATTGCTAAAAATACTTCTTTTTCAAGATACTCGCTGATTCCTCTTTTGTACCGGCTTCTGGCTTAGCTAAATTTTTTTAAATCAATTCTTGAAATATGAAATTTGATTCAATTCCTCCTTTTGAATCATCATGGATACACAGAAATACATAGATGATTTCGAAAATAGCCAGGGACCCCTACAACGTGTAAATCCATCGAAATTTCGAAGTGGAAAAAAAACAGAATTTGGTCTTATTGTATAAGAAAGTAAAAATATCGGATGTTCATTTAAATTTCACTTCTATATATAACTTGCCTTACTTAGAATATGTTTCATATCAAACATGTGTTTCATTTATTTTACGTCTCCAATTAGTTAACTTGAATCCTCCAAGTTTAAACAAAACTTTCCATTGAAATATTTCTAGCTTACCAAAGTTACTAATTCGCGAATTTCAGAATTAGAAATTACAGGAAATTTGAGATTTAATTATCTAAGAGTACTCATTGTACTTTAAGCAAGTGATAACTACGTGAAGTTTGAAGTAATTGCACGAAAATTCAAGTTTTTAAGTACCCAAGTAGTTGGCAGACACATAACTCTTGAGTTGTAATATATGGTAATTGCCCTTATGTATCACTTTTTATATGTATAACTGAGCGAATGTAATACATTTACCGATATAACCTGCTCCTCTCATACCTACTTTTAAAGCTGTAAATCGAGTATGCTATTTTACAAACTTTGTAATAAGTATACACCATTCATCTTAACCAAATCAAGAACAAGGATAATATTAATAACCCTAACCCATTCAAAATACTTTGGAAAAATGTGTTTTTAAGGTTATTTTACAACAAAAACAAATATCCTATTTCAATTTCAAATGTTTAGAAAGTTCTATACCGGGACTACCGGGTAACAGATACATATACCTAGAGCCTAGAGCTTCAAAATCAAAGTTTACTGGAGTAATAGTAATTCTGATTCCGTTAATTCATCTTTTATGTAAAAGTTAGTTATCCTAAGCATAGCAAATTTGAAAACAGATTTGATTTCAAAGGTCCCAAATTAATAATGAACATCATTATTCGAGAAATTAACCGAAATGTTTGCAATAGGGAGACAACACAGATTTCTCTTTGTATTGGAAGCAGTTAACGTATTATCCTCGATATAACACATCTACTAGGCAACAGAGTTTGTTAGTTAAAGATTAAGGGGCTCGAATTTCATATTCAAATGACTTTATCGCATGTAACACAAGCACCAGGCCTGTATGATTACAATTAAAGCTTCTCCAGTATAAATACCAAGTCCATACAATTGTTCCAGGAATAAATAATGAGCCAGTGGTTTGAAACCATAGAGTAGTTCATTGTCTTAGAAGACCCACTGCGATTTTGCTACAGTCAGCCAAATATTTAAACTTACGACTGACATGGATCTTAATGGGAAGGGAGGCGACAAGCCACCAATGTATTTTCCTTTAGGTAGGTTGATTTTCTTAAACAGGTCTGTAAATTACTACCTTGGTCTAACTCGTTCTAGGTCCAAGATGTATGGGCACTTTTATAAACATAGGACACAACTCCCATGTCAGCGACAAATTTATTATGTCTATTGTGTTTTCTAAACACCACGTACGCCTGCACCTGTCAGTGAAAGATTTGACAGCATTGGAGGTACATTTGCTCAGTGTATAGAAACAAGGAAATCTTTTTAACACAATTTAATTGTATGTACAAGAAACATCATGGATTTTGACAGATCTAGTAAAAATAATGTGAGATGTTTTCTGGATATCTCGTGAAATTGAGTGTTGGAAATTGATTTTTCGTGAAAATGTTTTATTGTTCTATAGGTTATTATTATTTGAAATTATTTAGATGGTATTCGAATCTTTGATAACGTTGTTTATGGGGTAGACCAACTAATGTACCTAATAAATTTTCTGGTCTTTCCAATTTTCAATGTACCAAAATTGTCACCCTTTGTAAAGTGAAAAACGTGTAGGTTTTTGTTTGATGTCCATGAAATGAACTATTTTCGAGAAATTAATCTTTGGATTTTTTTAAGTTTTAAAACGTTACTGATTTACCTTTAAATGGAACACCCTGTATTTTTAGTCTCATAAAATTTGTCTATTTTTTCTCATTAAAATCATGTAAACAGTAGGCACTTTAAAATTTAACAAATGCCCTAAAGAAGCAAAAAACCCAATTATAAGTAAAAAAATTGTAGTTGGCCATGAAAATCGGGAATAAAGAAGTGTTTACAAGCAACATAAGACACTATATTAAATTAAAAACTCTTAATATTAATATTATTTTTATTTTATCTTAGTAAAAAAGAAACAAAAAGCAAAATAAAAATTTTTAACGGTCATTATAAATAAACAATGAAACTTAACAAAATATTTTACTTTTTATTTTTTTAAATTTAATATAGTGTCTCATGTTGCTTGTAAGCATTTCTTTATCCCCGATTTTCATGGCCAACTACAATTTTTTGACATATAATTGGGTTTTTTGGTTTTTTAGGAAATTTATTAAATTTTAAAGTGCCTACTAATTACATGTTTTTAATGAGAAAAAACAGACAAATTTTATGAAACTAAAAAATACAGGGTGCTCCATTTAAAAAAGACCTAGTTTTGGGTAATATCTCTTAAACGGTACAAAACAATTTTTTTTCGAGTACGCCACCGGATTCTACGCAAAAATATCTATCTAGAACAGTTTTTACTTTTTTTCTAGCTTACATGGGGTGTGAGATATGACAGCACCCCTGAAAGTGAAAATTTTCGTTTTCACTCTGTATCTTAGAAACAAAACAAGTTAGCTTAGTTCTGTTTGCGGCATTAAAAGTTTAACAAAAAAGTGGCACAGGTTTGCGAAAACCGCAAAGTTCTATCTTTACAACTTAAGGACCACGCGCACTGAATCGACTCGGACCGGTCGACTCGGCTCGGAACGGTCGGCACGTTTTGATATGCATGAAATTAAATGAATACCCGCGCACTGGTTCGGTTCGGTCGGCTCGGACCTGCCGGATCGTCTCGGCATCGGCACAGAATAATCGAAGGAGCAAAAATTGCCGAATGGTCCGACGGCTTTTAAGGACTAAGTACTACATTTTAAGTAGTGTTTTTAAGATTTAAAAATTAAAAAAAAATAATTCACGCAATAAATAACTCCATAATTTAGTTCATTTATTATTCCAAGTAGGTATTTTTTATTTTATTAATTTTATTTATTATTATTATTAATTTATTTTATTAATTTACTAAATGACATATAACAAATATATTTGTTATATGCTAAATGAGTTGCTGAAAACACCGAACGTGCCGATTCAGTGCGCGGTATACGCTTCCGTGCCGATCGTTCCGAGCCGAGTCGACCGGTCCGAGTCGATTCAGTGCGCGTGGTCCTTTACAGAGATAACCTGCAATTACAAGCAAATTGGGACACAGTGTACATTATTTTCATCAAAAAACGTTCAACCCTTGGATAATCATTATTTTTTCCGCAGAAGGAAAATGCACATTCCTCCTAGTTGCACAAATGCTTAGCTATTTTTTTAGGAAAACAACGGCGTGTTATACAGGGTGTGTCACGACGAGTTGACAGTAGACATAACTCTATTACTAAATACAATTTGATTCTGAAAATTAATACACAATGTGCTCTATTTAATGAAAATATTGCCACCTTTCTGGTACTTCCGGTTATACCGGAAGTAGACACAAACTTTGTTATTTTAAATGGAACACCCTGTATATTTTTGAATTTTTAGATTCTACACTTCATTTTAGACATAAAAGTATTAAGGTTGTATAATCCTAACATTAACAGTATTATAATTATTTACACTTTTTAATTTTTTTTTATAAAAACATAGATGTAAATAAAAATTCAAATCTTGACAATGACACGTTTTTTCCAAAATTTTTTTCTTGTGTTGAGGTAGAAATATACAAGAAATAAGCTGATGTAGCTTTGGAAAACTTGCTTTATACAGGGTGTTGGTGGTTGTCCGTTCATTTTTAAAAACTTAAATCAATGATAACTTAATTTTTTTAAATGGAACACTCTATATATTTCTAGATTTTTGAATTCTACACTTTATTCGAGACATAAAAGTATAAAGGTCTTAAAATTAACGGTATTATCATTAATTACGTTTTTTAAAAATTAACGGTCAATCACAAGCACCCTGTATAAAATAAGTTTTTTAAAACCATGTTACCATGTTACTTGTACATTTCTGCGTCCACTAAAATTTGGTTTGTTTTTTAAAAGAACGTGTCATTAGTAAAATATGAAAATGTTTGACTCTAAGTTTTTGTATGAAAAATTGGAAGAAACATAATTACTTAATTAAAATAAATAAAAAAAATAAATAAAAATAAAAAATATTAAATTAAATATAATAAAAACAAATTTTAGTGGACGTAGAACTGTACAAGAAACATGGTAATATGGTTTTGAAAAACTTATTTTATATCTACAGGGTGCTTATGGTTGATCGTTAATTTTTAAAAACCTTGAAAATTGGAAAAAAAGTAATTAATTATATAACCGTTAATTTTAAGACTTTACAACCTTTATACTTTTATGTCTAGAATTAAGTGTAGAATTCGAAAATGTGGAAATATATAGGGTGTTCCATTTAAAAAAAATAAAGTTATCATTGATCGAAGTTTTTAAAAATGAACGGACAACCACCAACACCCTGTATAAAGCAAGTTTTCCAAAACTATATCAGCTTATTGCTTGTATATTGCTACTTCAAACGTAAGAAAAAACTTTCGAAAAAATGTGTCATTGTCAAGATTCGAATTTTTATTATCATCTATGTTTTTGTAAAAAAAAATGAAAAAGTGTAAATAATTATAATACCGTTAATGTAGGATTATACCTTAATACTTTTATGTCTAAAATGAAGTGTAGAATGTAAAAATTCAAAAATATACAGGGTGTTCTATTTAAAATAACAAAGTTTGTGTCTACTTCCGGTATAACCGGAAGTACCAGAAAGGTGGCAATATTTTCGTTAAATAGAGCACATTGTATAATGGGCGTGTACCAATTTTTAGAACCAAATTGTGTTTAGTAATATATTTATGTCTACTGTCAAATCGTCGTGACACACCCTGTATTTTCCAAGTTTAGACTCTGTTGTAAACATTACCTACAAAGCTAAATGTATGAACCCAATGTATTGAAATACATAGAAAATAATTCAATTTGGGAGAGGCGGGAGGGAGAGGGCCTCTACCAACAATGGCCTAAATACATTGCATATGATAACTTCAGGATTACTAATACTATAATAACATTAAGTCACCTAAATGTAACTATAATTTAAGAGAACTAATTGTAATGCTCTAAGGTGAGTTATGGATGGAAACTGGTGGACAAATGATACATTAGCAACTGTTGGAATTCGCAGCTGCATTCCTCAACCATCAGTAATTAATTATTGGTGATGCTTAATTGAGAGCAGCGTTTTAGTTCAGACAGTTTGTAATATATGGTAATGTTGATTTCTATTGCCATGTTGGTTATTCTTGTAATTATCCCATTATGTTGCGTAGCAGCCGCGCGTTCATTTTACATCTTCGCTAGAATTACCCTAGCAATTATTTGAAAACAAAAACGGTATGCACTTGACTAAAATGTGCATTGCTGTTCTATTGACTTTGTTACTCATTAAATGAGAGAACAGGTTTTTAATTTTGTTTTTACCTATTGTTCATGTCCCTTAATAAGTACCAAACTGTATTCTCAACCACAATAATGATGCTTATATACCTTATATAGTACATAATATATTATTAAGTGTTAAGAGCAGTATAGGTAATACAAGGGCTTCCTACCGGTAGGTCACTTAGTTCTCAGAGTTGAGAGTTGTTCTCTTTGGCATATGGGTTGCAGTTTAATAAGCAATGTAAACTGTATATTTTATGTTTTATTTACTTACTGCCTTCTGATCGGTAAGTAACTTATTAACCAATCAATAATTTGTAAGTATATCTATACTATTGTCATAATTAGATCAACAAACATGTTAAATTGCCTGAATTGTCGTATATCAAAAAGTAAGACAGCAATACATTTCTTGAAACATCATCTTTATGCCATTTTAGCTTCCTTAGCAGATATAACCATTTTTTCTCCTCAAACACCCTTTTTGAGAAACCCAAAAAGTTTTTGGATTTGATTTTGCGTGAGAACGGTGAGTCGCAGAAGAACGTTTTGTTAACAAATATTGTAGAGGGCAATGTTTTTTACAATTTATCTTGTAGAATCGGCGCGCTACAACGAAAAATATCGAAAGTAGAGGGCGCCAAAGTACCCAAAAAAGAGTATTTTCACTTTTTGACCCCCAAAAAAAATTTAATTACAGCTCGAATTACAGTAAATATATATTACTAATTAATAATTATGATCTTTACATATTATTTATGTTAAATGCAGAAGTCGCCATAAATCTGAATGCGACAACGTTGTATGGAAATACGCTACTCGAGACTCTACATGCTGTATTGCTGTATCTCCGAAACGGTGTATCGTATTAGAGAAAAAATGTCTATATAGGATGTTCCAGTTTATATCATCAGGATTTCACCAATTGATAGTTTAGCGAAAATTAAAGGTGCTTTGTCTAATAAACTATTGGCGAATGTTGCTTCCTTTTTGATGTACAGGGTGCCCGATTTTCGAGCCTCATAATAAGGATCTCGGAAACCGTAAGAGATACAGGGTCGGTTAAATTATGGCAAAGTTGCCCAATTTGATGCTTATCAAAATGCTGTGTTGCAATTTGGAAAATTCCGAATACTTACTGAAATATCCTGAAAAAAACAAAGTTTCATAAAATCTTTTTAATATTTTTCTGACGTTATTTGAAAACTAATTTTAAAACAAACAACACTTCGTCATTTATTATCATGCGCGGTATGTGACATTTTTTGAATTTTTGGATATTTTGTTATATTGGAAATTTGTTTGTCAAATCTAAAAATTTGCTAATATAAAATGGTATACAAATTTTATTTATGTGGAAATGTGTCCGACAGAATGAAGAAAATTTCATTGCATAAGTAAGTATTGGTAGTTTATTACCTATATTGCTTATATTTTTAAAAATCTCTACTTTCTTCAAGTTTTTATTAAACTTGAAAAATTTTTTCTAAATAGTTTTTCTTACAGTTTTGTATATTATTATCCATGCACGTGTAAATAAGCTTTTTTCCTTACAATTAGATTATTATTTCTAGATTTCTGAGTAATTCTGAAAAAACAGCACATACTCTAAAGAGTCTAAAGCAATGGTTAGCTGTATGTAATCTAAATGAGAAAGATGACATATCTGGCCAACGAATTTGTTCATGTCATTTCGAAGACGACGACTTGAAAACGGAATTTACAAAAAAAAAAGTGGAAAGTTAGGCGATTCCCTCAATAAATGTTCCAAATTCTAATGCTCCGTGTTATTTATTATATGTATATTATGAAATATTTTTATAGTTAAGAATTATGTATGAATAAATTTGATAAGAATAAATCGAGATATTCGTGATATAACCTAACCTAATCTATGTCAATCACCGGAACCTAACCTAATATAGGTATGTCAATCAACGGTAAAAGTCGCGGCAATGACACGCATGCGCATTAGTGCCCATTACTGTTACTCTATCTCTCTCTCATTACACGCGTCCAACTTATAGGGAAAGATACGCTGCTAGCAATATATTATTTATTAAATATATGACCTTATCGATCGTCGATCATCGTTTTATAAGTATAATGTAAATAAATAAAAAATAAATAAATAATAGTATATTATTATACGAGTTTTATAAGACGCTATATTGTGGCACAAGTTGTTTGAAGTACGACGAGCGAAGCGAGGTGTGCTTCAAAAGAACGAGTGCCACAATAATGTCTTATAAAACAAGTGTAATATACTATTTTTTCTATTTTGCATCTATTTAGTTTTTAAATTTAAGATTATGTGCAAAATATTAACCTAGGTATATTTGGAATGATTTGACAATGGTTGGTAACACTAATCAAACCTAACCAAACAATAAAACAAGGTTAATTTGAAATTAGTTGTCACTTTTACTTTTTACATCACAACCAGCAACAAGCTTTTTTGGCATTCTATTGAAATGTGTAAACAAGCAAGTATAGTCGGACCAGGCTATCAAAATCAAAAATGGGCGTGTACAGACTTACAGAGCTGCAGTCGTTTTACTGGTACATTCAAAAGTAAAATGATGTGCCGGTAAATTTGAATGACAGTGAAATGAAATGACAACTGTCAAGCATTTTTGCCTAGAGGATTAAAACAACGTATAGTAATGAAGCAATGCTTATTCTATTTAAATATTTTCCTGTAGCCGTCGCAGTTATTTCAGTGGCTTTTTGTAACGGGTATGTCCATTCCATTCACCAGCTTGTTTTTGTCTATCAAAAGAGTCGATAACATTCCTTGCTTCGGAATGAATAATTTTTCGTGTTTTGCATTTACCATTAATTTTCACCGACTCTGTCTTCAAAAGTAAGCATAATGTGAACATTTGTTTAGTTTTCAATGGTTTAAAATAACTTACCAGGACCGAAAATGCTCGTATTTGGACACAAACAAAATAACGCAAACAGGAACAAGTAACAACAACAGCAATATAACCAAAAATCCAACCATAAAACGCAAATTACTTAATTAGCGCAACCGAAAATGCTCGTATTTGGACACAAACGAAATAACGCAAACAGGAACAAGTAACAACAACAGCAATAGAACCAAAAATCCAACCACAAAACGCAAATTACTTATTTAGCTAATTTAATAAATATTTGAGTTTAAATTCTGACAGTTTTGCCTTTTTGAAACGAGTGTACGGAGTACTAGATATGGTCTTCAATTGGTCGGAACTTTTCCCGCCTAGAAATATTAAAAGTAGTTCGCATATTTTCCGGGGCTTTTGTTAGCTTGGTGGCACTGTATAAGTAATACACCTGAACTAAGAAAAAGAGCCCAATTAGCTATAAATGATTTACTTTCGAAGAAATAATAATAAAATATTCAAAATTTCACTATTTTCTTTTATACAATTTTGTGAGGTTGGCTTTGGCTTTTGACGCTGCGTTACCCACATGTCATTGGAAATTAATGTCAGCAATGTTACCACTATGAAAAAATAAAAAGCCGGAGTTCATAATGAAGCTATTATGAAACCCGTTTGAATTTCATAATGACTCTGTTATAGACGCAAAATAGAAAAAAATAATTAATGACGTGCACGCAAGTTCTGGTAAATTTTGGTATACTATTATTAGGTATATGTATTAATAAAGTAATGGATGTGGAGTGATTATGGACTACCCCTTCAGTATTTTCCAAATATTAGAACCGTATCGCATTGTATTAGAAAGTCATGTGCTGGACACATCGGATTTATATTATTAAAAATACCTATTAGATTATTGACTCTAAACATTCATAGTCTTTTAATGAATGTCACAATTCATAGCCAACAGCTCGCCATAATTTTCTCTGGAAGACCTAAAACCAATTTTTCGATAATTTAAGATCAATGAATCTTATTGAGATTGTATTACATGCCGTTTAAAAACAATTTCAAACTTTATAATTTACTTACAGAGTAGTTTTCACACCACGAACTTCAGGTGCATTATATTTTTCAACTGTCACAATACCCCCAATGTACTGCAAAAATTAGCCAGATTTAGAGAGAGAGCAGCAGCAAGCGAGACCGGCGATATGGTAGGGCCACAGATATCTTACTCTTTCTAAATAGATAGCCATTGCATAAAACCATGAATGAGCCGAATTGAAACTGCACACGGGGGTATTTGGACTTGCGCACAAGTAAATATTGCGCCCGCGAATTCAAACAAAATATTGTAATAGGTCCGAATCACATTTCAATACCGTGCTGTAATGTTGGTTGCCAGACCAATTTTAGGGAATTTGCTTTTTTATGTTTACCCCCTGTAAGCCATCTCTTTTGCACATACATCTTACTCTTTCTAATTAGAAAGCTAAAGCTAATGCGCAAGTACAAATACCCCCCGGAATCACGATTTTCGACCTTATTGAAATCTTCAATTTGTCGCACTTTTTCATCGCGCAGCCCATATGCTTTAGTTATCTATTTAGAAAGAGTAAGATATCTATGGGTAGGGCACACACTAGCTAGCACGCTGTCGCGTGTTGGTCGCCGGCATATACATACAGGGTGTGTCACGACGAGTTGACAGTAGACATAACTCCATTACTAAACATAATTTGGTTCTAAAAATTGGTACACGCCCATTATACAATGTGCTCTATTTAACGAAAATATTGCCACCTTTTTGGTACTTCCGGTTATACCGGAAGTAGACACAAACTTTGTTATTTTAAATGGAACACCCTGTATATTTTTGAATTTTTAGATTCTACACTTCATTTTACACATAAAAGTATTAAGGTTATATGGTCCTAACATTAACGGTATTATAATTATTTACACTTTTTAATTTTTTTTTACAAAAACATAGATGTAAATAAAAATTCCAATCTTGACAATGACACATTTTTTTCAAAGTTTTTTTCTTACGTTTGAAGTAGGAATATACAAGCAATAAGCTGATATAGTTTTGGAAAACTTGCTTTATACAGGGTGTTGGTGGTTGTCAGTTCGTTTTTGAAAACTTTGATCAATGACAACTTTATTCTTTTAAATGGAACACCCTATATATTTCCACATTTTCGAATTCTACACTTAATTCTAGACATAAAAGTATTAAGGTTGTAAAGTCTTAAAATTAACGGTTATATAATTAATTACGTTTTTTCCTATTTTCAAGGTTTTTAAAAATTAACGATCAACCATAAGCACCCTGTAGATATTAAATAAGTTTATCAAAACCATATTACCATGTTTCTTGTACATTTCTACGTCCACTAAAATTGGTTTTTATTATATTTAATTTAATATTTTTTATTTTTATTGATTTATTTTAATTAAGTAATTATGTTTCTTCCAATTTTTTCATCCAAAAACTTAGAATCAAACATTTTCATATTTTACTAATGACACGTTCTTTCAAAAAACAAACCAAATTTTAGTGGACGCAGAAATGTACAAGAAACATGTTAATATGGTTTTAAAAAACTTATTTTATACAGGGTGCTTGTGATTGACCGTTAATTTTAAAAAAACGTAATTAATTATAATACCGTTAATTTTAAGACCTTACAACCTTAATACTTTTATGTCTCGAATTAAGTGTAGAATTCGAAAATCTAGAAATATATAGGGTGTTCCATTTAAAAAAATTAAGTTATCATTGATTAAAGTTTTTAAAAATGAACGGACAACCACCACCCTGTATAAAGCAAGTTTTCCAAAACTACATCAGCATATTTATTGTATATTCCTACCTCAAACACAAGAAAAAAATTTAGGAAAAAACGTGTCATTGTCCAGATTTGAATTTTTATTTACATCTATGTTTTTATAAAAAAAAATGAAAAAGTGTAAATAATTATAATACTGTTAATGTTAGGACCATACAACCTTAATACTTTTATGCCTAAAATGAAGTGTAGTATCTAAAAATTCAAAAATATACAGGGTGTTCCATTTAAAATAACAAAGTTTGTGTCTACTTCCGGTATAACCGGAAGTACCAGAAAGGTGGCAATATTTTCATTAAATAGAGCACCTTGTATAATGGGTGTGTACCAATTTTTAGAATCAAATTGTGTTTAGTAATAGAGTTATGTCTACTGTCAACTCGTCGTGACACACCCTGTATATATATACAGGGTGTCCGGAAATTAGGAGCAAAAAACTCGGGGGGTGATTCTACTAGAAAAATTAATGTGACAAGTTCCTATAATATTTTTCCAAAAGCTCATTAATCTTGGGGTTACAGGGCATTAAAGTTTCTTTTTTTAAATAAAATTTTTCCAATAACTTTTTTTCTAGTGTACCGATTCGTTTCAAATTTGGCACACTTATCACTCATGTTTATTTGTGTTTTTGCACCAAAATTAAGGTAAATCCCCCGTGTCAAAGAGTCGAAACTGACGTTGACCTTTGGATAAAGACCCAGAACTTTTTTGTTATACACTTTTTCTAAATTTTGATGACGCCCGATTAAAGAGTATCGAAAAATCTTCAAAAAATATCCTCTTTTTGCATCACGATAAAACGAGTCGTTTTCGAGAAAAACGCCTTAAATGAATACCAACTAACTACAGCTCATTTTCAAGATTAACAAAGCAAGCATTAAACAGAAGCGCGTTTTTCTCGAAAACTACTCTTTTTATCGATATTCAACAAGAGAATCTTTTTTGAAGATTTTTCGATGCTCTTCAATCGGACATCATCAAAATTTAGAAAAAAGTTATCGGAAAAAGTTGATTTAAAAAAAACTTTGGGTCCTTGTCTTATAACCCCAATATTAATGAGCTTCCGGAAAAATGTTATAGGAACTTGTCACATTAAGTTTTCGAGTAGAATCACTCCCCGAGTTTTTTGCTCTTAATTTCCGGACACCCTGTATACTGGCTATAAACGGCGGCGCAGCTTTACTGAGTGGTAGTGGAAAGCAGATAGAAGATCACGCCATTTTTACTATTACAGCCCACGTGACTGTAACCTAGCGTCCTTGCTTTGGTTTCAAGTTGGTGTGTTATAGGGTAAATGCTACAGTAATTGGCCAGTACACAGTAATTGGCCAGTATCGACGTAAACCACGGTATTATAAGATTATTCGAAATCCTACTCTAGTGGTATAGAATTAGAGTTTACTTATAATTTCCTATTTTCGGTGTAGTTGCTAATTCAATCTCTAGATGGCAGCACAATTTGTGAATTCGACTAACATTTTTGTATATCGAGATCCTTCATTTAAATTTCGCGCCACTTCTAATAGTAAAAATGGTGGACATTAAATCTACCCGGTCGGTCGTCTCTCTTCCCCTTTCTACTAATTCATTTCTGTGGTCGCCGGCTTGGCTCAACTGTGAATGAATTGCACTGTATATACCTACTCCCAAACCATGAAAATATTCAACTTTGGCCATCTGCTTTAATAAATCCGGGTTCCATCTTTGCAGACATTTTTTACATAAATACTTTTTTTCAATGAATAGGTACAATGCGTCGCGTAAGAATAAACCGAGTGAACACTGAACAGACGACGATACTTTACTACGGTGTGACGTCATGACGACTCCAGCTACCAATCAGAATTATTTGACTCTTCACTGCCAAAGAAAAGAATTTTTTTGTCGATCGTTTATTAAAGATCTAGTTATTGTATAAAAGGAGTGTATTAATAACTCAGTTTAATGCATACATGCACATTAAAAACATTGTTGAGATTATGAGATTTGCTAGGTAACCAACAATATATTATATTATTGAAACATGCATTTGGAACTGACAGCTGCCGAAATTAATTAATTATGTCAGTGGTATTTTGACTTATTGCATATTATGTCAGAATTTGGATTTTGCCATGGAACAAAATTAGATTATTTTCATTCTAATAAAGAGCGATCGACAAAAAAATATTGTAATCAACATGAGTGTTAATCGGCGATTAATAATCTCGTCTCATTAACGCGCTCGCTGCGCTCACGCGTTAAAATCGTTTCGATTATTAATCGCTCTTATTAACACTCTTGTTTATTAAACTACTATTAAATATCACAGACTTTTAAATTATGATTACAGAGTACATTTGTCAAAAAATATAGAAACATGATTGTAATGATTTCATTTATCTATAACGTGCTTAAAGTTTATGTTACAATTAAAAATATCTGATGTGTCCCACACATGACTTTCTTATACGGATAGTACCTATCAGAATTACTTTTCCTAAAGAAATTAAGTTAAAATTCTTATAAAAATCGTGTTTCAATTTTGAGGGTTTCCAGCAATTTTCAAATAGTCTCTGTCGCACTTATTGCAATACGCATAAATCTGTTTTTGTCCCACTCATTATAACCGAATTTTACGACAAAAATATGTTTTATTTTAGATTTTTGACCTATTATTTACTTAAAATATCTGACGTGCCCAACTCATGACTTTCTTATACGATAGTACCACAATTACTTTTCCTAAAGAAATTAAGTTAAATTTCTTGTAAAAATCGTGTTTTAATTTTAAGCGTTTCCAGCAATATTTAAATAAATTTCGGAAGTCTCTCTCGGACCTATTGCAATACGCATAAATCTGTCCTTGGACAAAAACGTGTTTTATTTTAGATTTTTGACCTATTACTCACTTAAAAAAATCTCCCGGTATAAAATCACATATTTTATTCATTATTGTTTTCGATACCATAAGAAACCAAAAAATACAAAAAAAAATAATGGTCCTTCTGGGATTCGAACCCGGGACCTTCCGTTTGGCAGCCAAGCCGCTATCTCACTAGTCTATCTAGGCCGTCAAATTCAAACGCGCAATATGAGAAAATAAAAGTGCTTTAAGAATATCTCGTTTTTTTGAAAAATTTTTGAAATTTGAGTTTCAAAAAAAAGTTCAAACAAAATTTGTTAAAAATTTAATTTTAAATCAATGTTAAAGAATAAAAAAATCTCGTAAATTGTTTATTTTTCAAGATATTCCTAAAAAACCTAAAAATGTCTTCAGGTAAGTGCCATTTGTGTTGGTGCTAGATGAAAAACATTGAATGTGGCACCCACAATTTTGTTCAAACTCTTAAATATGAAATTTTAATCAAATCTGATAAGTCATTTTTGAGTTATCGTGGATAAAGACAGACATACAGCATGGCGAAAATGGTCAAATGGATTCAGGGGCCCCCAAAACGTGTAAATCTATGAAAATCTCGAAGGCGAAAAAAATCACGATACTTCCTTATTACTTCGTATAAGAAAGTAAAAAGGCTACTTTTTATAAAATGCGATCTCCCAGTTGTCCCAATTATATTTTGAAACTTTATTCGGAATCAAACAAGAGCAGAATCTGTAGAAACTCATGTTCATAGCAAACACTTTCATCTCAATTACACTATATCGTTTTTTCGTGGACATACGTAAAGTTGAGTCACTTTCCCATAAGTACCTACACCATTCCAAAAAAATTAATGTTTTAATGGAAGCTTTCGGCGAACTATATTTACAGAAATTTTTACTGCTTATTTTGACTGGATAATTCCCCCAACGTTTATATGTACTTTGAACCATCCCGTATGAAAAGTATTAATAAACAGTTACCTAGGTAATATAAAGAACGCTAATGTGTAGTACGAGTACAATAATTAAAACCTAATGTTCTTTCTTTTCAGGGAAACGACAGTTGGCAAGGGAATGACAGTGATCAGGTAAGATTTTTATTTTGTTAATTAATGCAGACCTATAATTTTCATTTTAACCTCTTAAAAAAAGTAAAAACTATGCGGCAACAGTCATTATACATAAATAATATTAATTACATTACGCAAACGTATATTTAGTTGCCTAACTATTAATAATGTGTTGTGACACCACATTGTACATCTACTAAACAACTTAGGTACACGTACATTGTGAAAAATAAACAAGAAAAAATATGTGATGTCGTGTGTGCGTCCACGGTAGGTATATTATATTATCTTATATAAATGGAGGTTTACTCAAAACGAAACGCATATTTCAACACAAAATGTATTGCAGATTCCAACAAAGAAATAAATTTATTTTGGGTGTTTTCTATTTTCTAGGAGAAATCCTTCAGCGTCGAGCTCTTATGTTGAAGTTTTTCCTGATTTGTTTTCTTATTCGCACCTGCGTAAGGATTTCAATAAAGCAATTCAGCGTTCAATTTTCAATTTTATTTGGGTTTTATATGGAATCTTGTTTTCAGTAATCGAATAAAATCTGCTAGAATGCTGGTTATTGCAAACAGTGTGTCTGTAGGTAGCTATGGGTCTGTCATCTGTCAGACAATGGGAAATGATGGGAAAGTCGAAAAATGTAATGATACTTATACCAAAGAATATAGACAAAATGAACAAGAAGCGACACTCTCGTCGGCGCCTTTGATGTTTTGACAGCCAGATTCGGTGACCTTGCGCCATTTTGTGGGGGTGCAGAAAGGGAGAGAAATTCAAATTTAAATCCTTACCTTTCTATATTGTCTTTAGGAAATCATGATACCATTAACCAGGTATGTTCTTGCGCATCTTTGGTAGGACTGGGGCAAAAACCAACAAACTTTAAGCAGCGGCATCCAGGGCGACCATCTAGGATTCCCCTAGGTTAGTTAGGTGCCTCGTTGCAAATTGCAAATACCTAATTAAGGTAAATATAAAAATAAGATAATTTACACAGTATGGTTTCGTTATTCGAGTTATATTTTCATGTAAAAATCATTATAAAAAAACGCAGTTTGAATTTAAGGCGGGAGGGAAAGAAAACGACAGCTTGGGATGATGCGCAGACTGAATCCAAACGCGTCCATGGGAAGCACATACCTGGTTAAAAATTACTATGGTTCTGGTAAACCTGCACACTGGAAAACGGTTTACCCCCACTACGCGACTGTCGGTTCTTGTTCATTTTGTCTAATATTTTTAGCTTATACTTATATCTACTTAAAATATCTGATGTGTCCAACACATGACTTTCTTATACGGCTAGTATCACAATTTCTTTTCCTAAAGAAATTAAATTAAATTTCTTGTAAAAATGTTTCCAGCAATTTTCAAATAGTCTCTGTCGCACTTATTGCAATACGTATAAATCTGTTCTTGTCCCACTCATTATAACCGAATTTGACGACAAAAATGTGTTTTATTTTAGATTTTTGACCTATTACTTACTTAAAATATCTGATGTGCCGAACTCATGACTTTTTTATACGATAGTACCACAATTACTTTTCCTAAAGAAATTAAGTTCAATTTCTTGTAAAAATCGTGTTTCAATTTTGAGCGTTTCCAGCAATATTCAAATAAATTTAGGAAGTCTCTCTCGGACCTATTGCAATACGCATAAATCTGTCCTTGTCCCACTCATTATAACCGAATTTTACGAAAAAATGTGTTTTATTTTTTTGAAATTTTTTTGACAGAATTTCAAGAAAAAGTTGGAACAAGATTTGTTCAAAATTCAATTCTAAATCAATGTTAGAGAATAAAAAAATCTCGTAAATTATTGTTTATTTTTCAAGATATTCCTAAAAAGCCTGAAAATGTCTTCAGGTAAGTGTCACTTGTGTTGGTGCTAGATGAAAAACATTTACTGTGGCACCCACAAATTTGTTCAAACTCTTAAATATGTCATTTGAATCAAATCCGATAAATCGTTTTTGAGTTATGGTGGATACAGACAGATAGACAGACATCATGGCGAAAATGGTCAAAATGGATTCAGGAGCCCTCAAAACGTCTAAATCCATCAAAATCTCGATGACGAAAAAAATCACGATTACTCTACTTTCTTATTACTTCGTATAAGAAAGTAATAATCTCTCGGTATAAAATCACATTTATTTATTCATTATTATTGTTTTCGGTACCATAGAAACCAGTAAAATAAAAAATGGAATGGTCCTTCTGGGATTCGAACCCGGGCCCTTCCGTTTGGCAGCCAAGCTTCTATGTCTAGTCTACCTAGACCGTCGGATTCAACAATCTTGTGGTGTTGTGCAGATAAATAACTAACAAGTGTTTGACAGTTTTATAGTTTTACTAATATTTTGTAGTTATGTGTGTTTCTTTTAAATTTCACCCTCTTTTAGTTTTTAAGCAATAAATACATCCACTTAATGCCTTAAGTGTTTCCCAGTTTTAGATTTAGTTATATGTATTCATAAATAACTGTAAATGTCTTTAGCTTAGTTATTCTCACGTTTCATATGTTTATCTGTATCTCACCCCCTTGTAACTTTTATCGGAGAACAGCCTCAGTTCACATTATAACTTGGGCCCAGTACCACTAAATGTAGAGTCTGCACATTTGTAATTTTTACTCATTTAAATTAAAACATTTTAAAACTATATTTGTTTGTGTTTTGATTTAACATAATTCGCGCTATGAGAAATATAAGTATTAAAGAATATCTAGTTTTTTTGACGGAATTAAAAAAAAAGTTCAAACAAAATTTGTTCAAAATTCAATTCTAAATCAATATTAAAGAATAAAAAAATCTTATAAATTGTTTATTTTTCAAGATATTCCTAAAAAACCTAAAAGTGTCTTCAGGTAAGTGTCACTTGTGTTTGTGCTAGATGAAAAACATTTAATGTGGCACCCACAAATTTGTTCAAACTCTTAAATATGAAATTTGAATCAAATCCGATAAGTCGTGTTTGAGTTATGGTGGATACAGACCGACAGACACACAGACAGACATCATGGCGAAAATGGTCAAAATGGATTCAGAGGCCCTCAAAACGTGTAAATCCATCAAAATCTTAAAGTCGAAAAAAATCACGATTAGATGCCATACTTTCTTATTACTTCGTATAAGAAAGTAAAAACAAATAGGCCCTGCACAACATACATATTATTCGTATTATGTATTCGAGTTTCCTTACAATCGCCTATAGTTTGACTACTTTGAGTAACTAAACGAAATAATTCTTACCCATCGGGACGTCATCGTCAGTTCCTCATTCTTAGATAACAGAAAACATGGCAAATTTGGCGTATGTACACAGAACATATAAAGAAATATTTCCAGAAATTTGCAACGATGCAGCAAAAGCCGAAAGTTTAATAATTAATAAATTGACAGATTCAAATTAAACTGTAGAATAATGGATGACAGATTCAAATTAAACTGTAGAATAATGGATGTAATTTGATTAATCATCTATTGAAAAGAAAAGCAAAGAAGAAGATGGTGACCAGTAATTTCAAATTGAAATTTGTAATTATTTATTTATTATTTATTATATAGCTATATAATTCCCCTACACATTTAAAAGTTAAATTCTGTGGTCTTTTTACTTTCTTATACGAAGTAATATGAAAGTATAGGAATCGTGATTTTTTTCGAGTTCGAGATTTTGATGGATTAAACGTTTTGAAGGCCCCTGAATCCATTTTGACCATTTTCGCCATGATGTCTGTCTGTCTTTCTGTATCCACGATAACTCAAAAACGAATTATCCGATTTGATTCAAATTTCATATTTAAGAGTTTGAACAAAATTGTGGGTGCCACATTAAATCTTTTTCATCTAGCACCAACACAAGTGGCACTTACCTGAAGAGATTTTTAGGTTCTTTAGGAATATCTTGAAAAATAAACAGTTTATGAGATTTTTTTATTCTTTAACATTAATTTAGAATTAAATTTTGAACAAATTTGATTTGAACTTTTTTTGAAATTCCGTCAAAAAAAGTTCAAAAAAACGCGATATTCTCAAAACACTTATATTTCTCATAGTGCGCTTTGAATCCCACTCCGACAGACTAGTGACGTTGGGAGTTGGCTGCCAAACGGAAGGTCGCGGGTTCGAATCCCAGAAGGATCATTAGTTTTTTTATTTTTAATGCTTTCTATGGTACCGAAAACAATAATAATAAATAAATAAATAAATAAATGTGATTTTATATTGATAACGCTTTGAATGTCGACTGCATGTGATTATTGACTACCCCTTCAGTATTTTCGAAAGATTAAAACTGAAACATTGGAATGTAAGAAAGTCATGTGCTGGACACATCAGATATTTTGGTTTTACCTTTATTATTAGCCGAGATGTGAATATTCTCGAAACTATGAAGTATGAACGAGAGAGCTTTTTGCTCCTCTGACAGATAAATATTCAAATATCTAGTAATTAAAATAGAGCTTATTGTTGGATTCAGAGTTGAAAAAAAAACATGTTTTTTTTAATTTTTAAACATAACATATGCTTTTTATTGTTTAAAACAGTTTTTTTGTTTAAAACATGTTTTAATTCTGCAATAAAAAACATATTTTAAACAGAGCATCTGTTTTACTAAATATTATTTGACCATCAAAGCAGTGTTACCAAATGTTTTTGGCAAAATTCCTCAACTAGTGTTTGAAAACAAACAAAACCCTTTGTTTCATATTGAAGGAAAACATTCAAATCTGGCCTTTTAAAAAAAACTAAAATTTTTTTTATAGTTTATACCAGCAAATATTTTAAATCTACATATAATAGTGTAAAAATCAGAAAAAAAAACGTTTTTATGGATTTTGTTTTAAACATGTTTAAATCTTTGATAATAACGCCAATACCCCCTAAAAGTGTCGAAAATGGGACACCCTGTACTGATTATGTTTAAGTGTCACTTAAGTACTACTTAAGCGCCGCTGGTCATAAGTCAAATTAATTGTCAAAATTTATTTATTAAAATTTCAATTAATAATTTTACAATTTAATGAATGGTTTGCGTTTGAAGAAAAAATAGCATATTTTATTTGGAGCTTAAGTCGCTTTATGTGCTTCGGCAGCTTTTGTCAGACTCACTTCGTTCGTCAGTCAAACCCAGCCTCTGCACATAAAGCATCACTTAAGCTCCTCATAAAATAATATACTAGTATTATGTAGAAATATTAATATCATTACAAAAAAATAAATATACAATAGGTAGGTAGTAAATGGTTCAAATCCTCACAGCAGTAGTAGTTTATGCAACAAGGTAGGAATTGAGAGATTCTGATGTCTAGTTTAGTGCTCGGCGTTTCGCGTTGGCTATGGAAATCTACGATAACGCTGCTTAGTCCATTGCACCGCGTTTCGCGACGGCGTTGTTTCATATTTTCTACAGATTCCTACTTTCTAAAAGTTACATAACCCATAATTTTTGTGTGGTACCTACTTTCTTACAATACTTATAAACAAGAATTCATAGTTTTTATTGCTATCATTTCAATGAACCGCAGACGAAAATTTTTACTTGCTGCTGCATATAATTATTTATTGAAAAAAAAAAGAAAATACTACAAAACGCGAAAGAATCCACATCCATGCATTAAATTTAAATAGGCAAGAACAAGGCGATTGGAATAGGTAACCTAGTGCGGGGGTTAAGATTGGATATGGTAACAGATTTTTATATATAATTATTTATTTTATGAGTTGAATCATTTGATAAATTTTAACTTATTCCACTTCGCTTTTAACTTTCTATTTCACTTAAAATTGTCAACGTGCATCCAGCATTTACAGCAGAACCATTGACCATAATAAAACTATTCAAAATTCAAGCCACTACCGCCCAATGTATTAACCAGATGCCAACGCTAACGCAATAGTTCGTTCAAGACAAACTCGACAACCGCATCGCAAATTTACGCGCTGCTTTACTATAAGGTTCAAATCAACCAATAGAAATGTCGTACATGTTCATCGCCAACGCGAAACGCCGAGCACTAAACTTAGACATGGCGAGTGTGAAAATTGCGCTATAGCGAAGCGAGGGCGCACGAACACGAGGCAGAATCAATTCCTACCGTGTCGCATACTTTATTTTTTCTCATACCTGTACGAAAATGGCTACTTCTTTTGCGTGAAACGCGCGAACCAATTAAAACAGCATAACACTGACATTTTGCTTGACACTGTGCGGTGAGCAAATCACATGGCAACCATAAACAAACACAAATAACTCATGCATATCAGTGAGGGAATGGCTACCCAAGTGTGAAATGTTACCTCCACTCCTTATTTTCCGCGACTACCATAAAAAGGCCACTTTGTACCCGCATTTTCCCGTAAATAAAGTGGCCATTTTCGTGTAGGTATGGGAAAAATAATATTTTTACTTTCTTATACGAAGTATAAGGTAGTATAGTAATCGTGATTTTTTTCGACTCCGAGATTTTGATGGATTTACACGTTTTGAGGGCCCCTGAATCCATTTTCACCATTTTCGCCATGATGTCTGTCTGTGTGTCTGTCTGTATCCACGATAACTCAAAAACGACTTATCGGATTTGATTCAAATTTCATATTTAAAAGTTTGTACAAATTTGTGGGTGCCACATTCAATGTTTTTCATCTAGCACCAAAACAAGTGACACTTACCTGAAGACATTTTTAGGTTCTTTAGGAATATCTTGAAAAATAAACAATTTATGAGATTTTTTTATTCTTTAACATTGATTAAGAATTAAATTTTGAACAAATTTTGTTTAAACGTTTTTTTGAAATTCCGTCAAAAAAATTTCAAAAAAACTAGATATTCTTAAAACACTATATATTTCTCATAGCGCGCGTTGATAATTGAATCCGACGGTTGAGGTAGACATGTGTCTCATTATATGGCTGTCAAACGGAAGGTCCCGGGTTCGAACCCCAGAAGGACGGACCATTAGTTTTTACTTTCTTATACGTAGTATAAGGAAGTATTGTAATCGTGATTTTTTTCGACTTCGAGATTTTGATGGATTTACCCGTTTTGAGGGCCCCTGAATCCATTTTGACCATTTTCGCCATGATGTCTGTCTGTGTGTCTGTCTGTCTGTATCCACCATAACTCAAACACGACTTATCGGATTTGATTCAAATTTCATATTTAAGAGTTTGAACAAAATTGTGGGTGCCACATTAAATCTTTTTCATCTAGCACCAACACAAGTGGTACTTACCTGAAGACATTTTTAGGTTTTTTAGGAATATCTTGAAAAATAAACAATTTACGACATTTTTTTATTCTTTAACATTGATTTAGAATTAAATTTTGAACAAATTTTGTTTGAAACTTTTTTTGAAATTCCGTCAAAATTTTTTATTTATATAGTGGCGCCATCTATCTCTGATTTACAAAGTACATGTTGTTTACATACAGAAATCTATACCGTTGAGGAAATCGATTGTAGCATTACTATTTGAAAAGATCGACGGCTACAACGGCTACGGTTTTATGTTTTGGATATCATGGCAACTCGATTAAAATTTTTTCTAATATATACAATAAAGTCGTGAAATTGTATTATGAATGCAAATCTACATTAAAGATATCGACGCCAAATTTTTTGTGAATGCTCTTTCAATTTTTAGACGTGTCGACAAAGTAACAAAAGTGTTTTATTTTGCGCCGTTTTTTAATAATTATAAATTATTTACATATTTATATAGTGTTGCCATCTATCTCTGAGTGGCTGTTGTTTACATTACAGAAATCTATTTGTTTTTATACTAAAGATTCTATTTGCATTAAACACACGAAGAACTCGAATAAAGTTATAAAAATTTAAAAAGTGAAAACCAATTAATCCAATCCTGGTGAGAGTGGCTATATCGCCAAACACCAAAAACTTGACATTGCTTTGTAATCCAAGTACGAAGAAGAAGAAGAGATTGTTAGTCAAACAGCTGTCAAAGGCAAAAGATCGAAATATTTTGATGAGAAGGATTATTGTGCACTGCACAGTTTGTTTGAGTGAAACGTTGACCAAAACTGAGAAGTATTTTATAAATCTTTAAAGTTTAGCTACAGCAAATTCAAAGATATCAAGCATTTTTCGCACTGTGGAATTTTCATAAGTATTCTGTTATTTATTTGTCCTAAAATCTGGCAGTAATGAGTGGGACAAGGACAGATTTATGCGTATTGCAATAAGTGCGACAGAGACTATTTGAAAATTGCTGGAAACCCTCAAAATTTTTACAAGAAATTTAACTTAATTTCTTTAGGAAAAGTAATTATTATGATACTATCCGTAAGTATAAGAAAGTCATGTGTTGGGCACATCAGATATTTTACTTTCTTATACGTAGTATAAGGAAGTATTGTAATCGTGATTTTTTTCGACTTCGAGATTTTGATGGATTTACACGTTTTGAGGGCCCCTGAATCCATTTTGACCATTTTCGCCATGATGTCTGTCTGTGTGTCTGTCTGTGTGTCTGTCTGTATCCACGATAACTCAAAAACGACTTAAAGGATTTGATTCAAATTTCATATTTAAGAGTTTGAACAAAATTGTGGGTGCCACAGTAAATCTTTTTCATTTAGCACCAACACAAGTGGTACTTACCTGAAGACATTTTTAGGTTTTTTAGGAATATCTTGAAAAATAAACAATTTACGACATTTTTTATTCTTTAACATTGATTTAGAATTAAATTTTGAACAAATTTTGTTTGAAACTTTTTTTGAAATTCCGTCAAAAAATTTTATTTATATAGTGGTGCCATCTCTGATTTACAAAGTACATGTTGTTTACATACAGAAATCTATACCGTTGAGGAAATCGATTGTAGCATTACTATTTGAAAAGATCGACGGCTACAACGGCTACGGTTTTATGTTTTGGATATCATGGCAACTCGATTAAAATTTTTTCTAATATATACAATAAAGTCGTGAAATTGTATTATGCATGCAAATCTACATTAAAGATATCGACGCCAAATTTTTTGTGAATGCTTTAGACGTGTCGACAAAGTAACAAAAGTGTTTTATTTTGCGCCGTTTTTTAATAATTATAAATTATTTATATATTTATATAGTGTTGCCATCTATCTCTGAGTGGCTGTTGTTTACATTACAGAAATCTATTTGTTTTTATACTAAAGATTCTATTTGCATTAAACACACGAAGAGCTCGAATAAAGTTATAAAAATTTAAAAAGTGAAAACCAATTAATCCAATCCTGGTGAGAGTGGCTATATCGCCAAACACCAAAAACTTGACATTGCTTTGCAATCCAAGTACGAAGAAGAAGAAGAGATTGTTAGTTAAACAATTGTCAAAGGCAAAAGATCGAAATATTTTGATGAGAAGGATTATTGTGCACTGTACAGTTTGTTTGAGTGAAACGTTGACCAAAACTGAGAAGTTTTTTTTTTTTTTTTTATTAATTCCCATGCTATTTTACAATCTGTCCATAAGGACAATAAATAAAAGTATTGTAAATATAAAAAGACACAGTCGAGGCTGACCCATTGGCAAGCCTCTTTAAAAGTTCTTAACACTTCACGTTATTGTTATGGCTACATGGATTTAAACTACACTACACTACACTTAAATGCGCTGGGGCAAGTCTAGCGGGTCGAACCGCTTCAGTCTTTTGACACTTGGGATGATGAGTAGATCTGTGGCGAGGCTGTTGGGGTGGTCGCTAAGACGATCTTGATACCGTGCACTTATTGAGGCGATTTCTTGCTTGATGGTGGGCATTTCTAAGTCACGGTGTATGACGTCATTCGGAACATACCATGGTGCATTACAAATAACTCGCAACATTTTGGATTGAAACCGCTGCAGCTTCATTATGTTGGAATCGCTTGCAGATCCCCACAGTTGTATGCCATATGTCCATACCGGTTTCATGATGGTTTTGTATAAGAGGAGTTTGTTTTCCATCCTAAGGTGGGAGTTTTTACTCATCAACCAGTACATGTTACGGTGGATCAAGCTCAGTTGTAATCGTTTGCTCCAGATGTGTTTTGCCCACGTTAAACGTCTATCTAGGTGAAGGCCGAGATATTTGACTTCCTCTTTTTGAGGAAGGGGACTGTTGTTTAGTGTCACTGCAGGACACGTCTCTTTTTTCAGCGTGAAAGTGATGTGGAGGGATTTTGAACTGTTGACGTTAATACGCCACATGTTTAGCCATATCTCCATCTTGTCTAGATGTTTTTGTAGAAATCGAGAGGCAATGTTTGGATCTTGATGAGAGGCCATTACTGCTGTATCATCGGCGAAGGTGGCAAGTTCAGTGTTATTGGTGGTCGGAAGGTCAGCTGTGTACAGCAGATATAAAATAGGGCCGAGAACGCTGCCCTGTGGTACACCAGATTGTATAGGCACCAGAGAGGTGTGGACTTCGCCGTGCTTCACCAAAAAGTGTCTATCTGTCAGATAGGATTCCAGAATCTTGCAGAATGGGTGGGCTAGATTAGCCTTGATTTTGAAGATGAGTCCTTCGTGCCAGACCTTGTCAAAGGCTTGCGAAATGTCGAGAAAGGCAGCAGAACAGTACCTCTTATTCTCGAGGTCTGTTTTAATTTTTCTGGCCACTCTATGCACTTGCTCGATCGTCGAGTGCTGCTGACGAAATCCAAATTGATGACTTGGGATTAAGTCTTTTTCCTCTAGAAGGGGTTTAATTTTGGCCGGAAATAGTTTTTCGAACACCTTCGACACCTTCGGGCAGGAGACTAATAGGACGATAAGAGGCTACTTCCGTTGGATCCTTGCCAGGTTTCTGGATCAGAATTATTTGGGCAACTTTCCATTGTAAAGGGAAGTAGCCCAATCTCAGGATGGCATTGAAGATAATGGTGATTACTTTTAAGGCTTCCGGTGGCAACTCTTTCAGAATTTTTCCTGATATTAAGTCATATCCTGGGGCTTTTTTAGGGTTAAGATTAGTTGAAATAACAGACCTAATATCAGATATCTTAAAGGGCTTGATAGGGTGGTCCATTTGATATGGAGCATTGAGAAGTTGATGTATGGGTTCTTCCTCTTCAGGCAGAACTTTCATTGGGAAGGGTTTGAAGACATTGCTAAGATGTTCAGCAAAGGTGCTTGCTTTCTCTTCATCTCTCCTGGCCCAGCTGCCATCTTTTGTTCTGATGGGCGGTTCTGTGTTTTGTGGACGTTTGATTTTTCTCGTGACTTTCCATAGGGAGTAGTTTGTCTCTTCTGTAGATGAGAGGGATTCCAAGAATTTCCTGATGCCTTGATTTTTATTGTCGGTGAGCAGTGTCTTGAGTTCTTTGGTGGCTCGGTTTAAATTTGTTTTGTCACTTGGGGCACGCGTAATTTGCCACCGTTTTCTTAACTTCCTTTTTTCCTCAAGTTTTCTTTTAATAAATTCCGGACAATAACCAGGATCATCCGAATTTTGTTTTATGGGAGTTGCATTCCATGCAGCTTGATGTATGGCTTTGGTTAGTTGTTCGACTGCTTCATCGACCCCTTCATTTGAATTCAAATGAATATTCAAATTCAACTGAGTTGACAAGATGTTGCGAAATGCATCCCAGTCAGTATTTTTGGCTGCCAAAACTGGTGGTCTTACTTTACTGATCACTTGGGATTCCAGGGTGACCAGAAGAGGAGAGTGGTCTGAAGAGAGGTCTAAACATGATTCAATTTTGAGGTAGTTCTGCGCGATACCTTTAGTGACACAGAAATCTATCACATCCGGTATTTTGTGCCTGTCCGTTGGCCAATAAGTTGGTTGTCCAGAGGAGAGTTGGTTTAGGTTATTACTAATCATAGACTGATAGAGATGTCGCCCTCGAGGAGTGATCAGTCTGGAGCCCCAATGGTGGTGTTTTGCATTGAAGTCTCCTCCAGCTATGAATCTGTGGCCCAAGGTCTTGAAAAAAGTTTCGAATTGCTCTTTTTTGATAGATAGATTGGGAGGGCAATACACTGCTGCAACTATTAGTTGTCCGTGGCAGTAGAAGATGTGGCTTGCAGGTAGCATTGATTGCATTTGGCAACCGCATGGTGCTTAATACTCTCTCTGATAATGACAGCCGATACCCCTCTAGCTTTACCTTCGGGATGTTGAGTGTGGTATATCTTATATTTAGGAATTTTTATGTAACTTTTTTCAGTTAAGTGAGTTTCTGATATCAACATGATATCCAGATTTTGAATGGTAATAAAAGTCTTAAGTTCTTGGGCATGATTGACCAAGCCATTGGCGTTCCAGACAGCAATTTTTAGGTGAGTGTTGATCATTATTTAATTTTCATGATCAAAACTCCCAGGAGATCAAGCATCTTATCCATTTTCTCCATCATTTTTGACATCATTTGTTCTAAATTATTGCTTGGTTGCTGCTGTGGAGCAACGAAGACTTGATTTTGTTGAAAGTTATTCATAGCTTGGTCCAATTGACTATTGTTTCTAGCCATTTGTGCATAGGAAATGCCGGGTTGCAGGGTGGTGTGGCTAGGGGGAACAGATTGTTGCGTAATCAGGGTCGGTTTCTTTTGTCTTAAGGGAGGATACTTCTTTTTTTGAAGTTCCTTATAAACACTACATCCCTTATAGTTAGCGGGGTGATTTTCGCCACAGTTGATGCATTTGACATCGCCGTTTCGTTCCTTTCTTAGGCACTGTTCAGTTGCGTGGCTACCGGCACATTTAACACAACGCGGGTGGTGGTTACAAAACTTTTTAGTGTGTCCGAAACGTTGACATTTTAAACACTGTGGTATTTCACGCTTAGGATGAGGGGGCTCAAACTTTACAATTGAGTTTATTAACATTGTCACATTATATATGTCTTTATTGTTCGGTTTAGTTTTTAATTCGATATTAAAAAGAGGTAGGGCCTTTTTAGTGCCTCGTTGACGAATATTTGAAATATTTACTACTTCGTGGTTCAGAAGTTCAATTTCCTTTTTAAGCAGTTCCAGATCTGTTGTGGGGTGAATGTTACGTAAAACTACACGAAAAGAACGGTCCTGTTTCATTTGATAGGTGTGAAATTGAGTCTCTTTTTCAGCCAGAGCTTTGATGATGTTGGAGTATCCTTCCGTGGTATTGGGTTGAATTTTAATTTGCTCATCATTTAAGCATTTGATCGTATGGCAGTTTGGAGCTATTTGCTGTAGCAAATTGGTCAAGGGTTGGATGAATTTTACCCCTGCAACAAAAATTGGTGGTGGCTTTATTACCTTGGGAGCGGGTTCAGGGAGTTCCTCTTCCTCTTTTTCGTCCGAAAGGCTGTCAAATCGGTTATAAGTGGATGTTGGCTTGTTTAGCCAATAGTCTTTGAGCGTGGATTGTTTGCTAATCCTACTTGGAGCATCAGGGCTGTCTTTCCGAAGTCTTTTTTTTGATTCGCTAATTTGCCAAGATAATCCCTGTTCCGGCATATCTTGTTTATCGCTATTTGATGTCATAGGATTTGGTTGGGGAGGTACGGTATTTGTTGTTTCGGGCATTTTGACAACTTTTTTGATATCGGAGTCTGATGAGCTTTTTTTGATGGGGCGTATTTCGATATTAAATGATTTCGTCGATAGTTTTTTAGGTGATTTAAAACCTTTAAACATAATATATCTACGGAGGAATTTGCACACACAGCACTAGCTCGGGTGAGCGAACGCGCGCCTTGCGCTGCACAATTATGTAGGTCAGCACACCACCTCGCGGTTTGTGAACCCGTGTTATTAAATTTTGTTTACACTTCTAATACACAGAACAATAAAAATACATCCGCACACTTCGAAGTCTAATTACTGACTGAAAAACTGAGAAGTATTTTATAAATCTTCAAAGTTTAGCTACAGCAAATTCAAAGATATCAAGCATTTTTCGCACTGTGGAATTTTGATAAGTATTCTGTTATTTATTTGTCCTAAAATCTGGTAGTAATGAGTGGGACAAGGACAGATTTATGCGTATTGCAATAAGTGCGACAGAGACTATTTGAAAATTGCTGGAAACCCTCAACATTTTTACAAGAAATTTAACTTAATTTCTTTAGGAAAAGTAATTACTGTGATACTATCCGTATAAGAAAGTCATGTGTTGGGCACATCAGATATTTTTTTATTTTACTGGTTTCTATGGCACCGAAAACAATAATAATGAATAAATAAATCTAATTAAGGTTTTCAATTTTGAGAGATAGCTGATATGCGCAATGGCATCGGTCATTAGGGTGTCTTGTGACGTCAGGACGGACAGAGAACGTTGTTTTATTGAAAACCTCAATTTCATACCGGGAGAGTCTTTTAAGTGAGTAATAAGTCAAAAATCTAAAATAAAACACATTTTTGTCGTAAAATTCGGTTATAATGAGTGGGACAAGGACAGATTTATGCGTATTGCAATAAGTGCGACAGAGACTATTTCAAAATTGCTGGAAACCCTCAAAATTTTTACAAGAAATTTAACTTAATTTCTTTAGGAAAAGTAATTATTGTGATACTATCCGTATAAGAAAGTCATGTGTTGGGCACATCAGATATTTTTAAATGGTAACTATAATTTTTTAATCTAATTTTGGATTCCACGTTTTTTTCTGAATTAAATGATGTAGGTATCAATATCATATTTTCCTTCATTCGTATCAAAGATAAAATTAAAGTTACGAAATTTTGATACATATCAAATCACACATAAAATTTAATCGAATAGGCTGTGTACAGAGTATGATGTTCAAAAATAGGTAAAATTACAAACGTAATTGAGGTTTATGGTTTGAGGTTTACCTACCATTCTCTATATTCAATAGGATAAGGTTAGGACATCTTTTAAACTTCGTGAACGTGAATATTAGCGAATGAAAAATTATTGAGATTGGTTTCAATTAGTAACCAGATAATTTCGTAAATATGTAATAAGTAGGTTTGGTAGTACCTAAATTAAGAACTAAATTCGTAATTCTAAAGACATAGATCCAATTCCCATTTTCTTTATAATACATGTACAAATACATACATGTATACTACAACGATGTCATTTACACAGACAGGAAAAATAGTACCTAATTAGTTACAATGAAAAAATAATATTCCGATTCCGAATAGCTTCCCTACAAACCTTTCGAGTTCGGAAAAGTTCGAGTGTAGCCGAATTTCAAATGCACTGTGCAGGGTCGGCGTAGGAAAGAAATTAAATGTGCTTATGGTTAAGCATTGGATCCAGAAATTATATGTCGATAGCGGTAGATAGTTATTCAAAATAACTAATTTTGTTTAAATTCTCAGATTCTTATCTTGACCTACGTTTATACAAAGTCTTATTTAGTTAGGTAGTATTTTCACGTAAAAGAAAAATGATATCCAAAAGTAAGTTATCTACAGTTCTACACAACCAGTAGGATGCAAGAAAAACGTAAAAAATTATTTGTTTCTAATTATAGGTTATTTAAAATCTAACCCAACTCTATAAACAAAATCCTGACAGATAATCAATTGCATAAATATATACCTGCATATACGTACATACTCTATTGATACCTTAAAAACCATTTAGGGGTAAAACGAGAAAAAAGAAATTAGAACATTTTTTAAATCATATTTCTTGCACTCCATTGATTGCCTTAAGGTACGGTTACACGGCGCGAGAAGTGGCAGTTCCCACGCCGGGAGTGCCACTTCTCGCGCCGTGTAACCGTACCTTTATAGCGTATCTTGAAGGGAATGTGCAATGCAATAATTCACTTTCAATATCCATTAAGTACCAACGAAATGAATTTAACATAAATCACTTTCAAACAGAGTTAGATGACATTTATCGAACATTTCATTCTGTATCGTATTAGTGGTATTTTCATAAAAGAAAATAAAATATCTGATGTGCCCAGCACATGACTTTCTTATACATTGCCATGATACAGTTTTAATTTTTAGAACTGAACGGGTATATAGCCAACAATCACATGCAGTCGACATTCAATACATTATTAATGTAAAATCACATTTATTTATTTATTATTATTGTTCTCGGTACCATAGAAACCAGTAAAATACAAAAAAAAAATGGTCCTTCTGGGATTCGAACCCGCGACCTTCCGTTTGGCAGCCAAGCCCCAAACTCACAAGTCTATCTACTAGTCCGATTCAACGCACACTATGAGAAATATAAGTGTTTTAAGAACATCTAATTTTTTTGAAATTTTTTTTACGGAGTTTCAAAAAATGGTTCATACAAAATTTGTTCAAAATTTAATTCTAAATCAATGTTAAAGAATAAAAAAAGGTAAGTACCACTTGTGTTGGTGCTAGATGAAAAAGATTTAATGTGGCACCCACAAATTTCTTCAAACTCTTAAATATGAAGCTTGAATCAAATCCGATAACTCGTTTTTGAGTTATGGTGGATACAGACATACTTTTTATATACACACACACAGACATCATGGCGAAAATGGTCAGAATGGATTTAGGGGCCCTCAAGACGTGTAAACCCATCAAAATCTCGAAGTCGAAAAAAATCACGATTACGATACTTTCTTATTACTTCGTATAAGAAAGTAAAAATCAATATTATCAAAAAAATACTATCGAAAACATTCTCCAGTAAATAAGTAGGTACTAATTTTGTTGATACTACATCGACCAAATTTAATGTCTTACGTCCGTACAATTTTATACGATCTCTTACATTAATGTCTTTTTTGAATTATCTTAAATACACCACAAACATACTAATCAGGGTCACAATCAAAACGTCTAAAGGTTGATTCTTATGCATCCGATTTGCGACGTACGATGACAACAGTCCTATCCGTTCGTTGCAAGAGAAATAAAAGTCAATTTGCATGTATTCGATTTTCGAAAACGATTCTTGTATGATTTGATGAGAAATTTAGTTAAATTTAAAATTTCACCGAAAATTTAATAACTTCTTAATTGGCGTAAAAATAATATTAGATATTGGTTCACATATATGCAATAAATTTTATGCCATTTTCCCATAATTGCACGAATTCAAAATCTGCGTAACCGATTTCTTTTTCTTCTTCTAATACCTCTTATAGTATAACGCCAACAGAAGTAATGGGCAAAACCTTTAAGTTAAAAGAAGTGCTCGGGTTTATCGTGGTGAGTATGTGGTCCCCACCACACCGCTTTGGAAAAGTTGTAAAGGTAGGATCGCGCTACCCAGTTCATTTCGTTTGTTTGTTCTATTTCTTGATCCTTCAGTAAAATATTCCCGCTTTTTAATTGCACTCTAATTAAATTTTAGAGAATATTTAAAAATGTTTAAAAAAGCCCTCAACGTCTGCGCTAGCGTGACACTGCGTTGGATGTAGGTTTGATCCCTGGTTCCCTGGCGAGGGCAAAAAACAGATTTTCTCTGGCAAAATTGTAAAATGTGTAATGCGAGCGAAAAGATGTGAAAATTAAAAAAAAATGGTTACAAATTTGCAAAGCCTCGAAGATTTGTTGAAATGAAAAATTGTTTCTTTGCTAATGTGCAATAAATTAAATTAGTTGATTTAACTGCATTAAAAAATTAAGTCAGATCAGTTAGTTTCCGTAACTTTAATGTCCAGCTCTACAGCATGATAGTTAAGTACACGTAGTATACGAATATATGTTTCATCGGATACACGTTCCAAATAAGTTTGAATATAGTTACATCAACTATATTTAGCAGTTTGCCTGATTGTGTGACCAAGACTATCAAACCTAAATTTTATTTGAATGAATTAAATGATACAAATTGGTAAGACCGGTATAACCGGAAGTACCAGAAAGGAGTATACAACCTTAATACTTTTATGTCTATAATGAAGACTAGAATCTAAAAATTCAAAAATATACAGAGTGTTCCATTTAAAATAACAAATTTTGTGTCTACTTCCGGTATAACCGGACGTATTAGAAAGGTGGCAATATTTTCATTAAATAGAGCACATTGTATAATGGGCGTGTACCAATTTTTAGAATTAAATTGTGTTTAGTAATAGAGTTATGTCTACTGTCAACTCCTCGTGACACACCCTGTATACAAATATAAAGTTCCTTACTACAAATTTTAATTATACAATTTATATAGTTTGCTATTAGATACAAACGCAATGAATTTCGAATTCACATGATATTGTTATGACAAAGTTAATGTAATAGATCTAGTCAATTTAAAAATTATTAGTATTGGCCATTTAATTAGGTAGGTATCTCTTGTTCTCTTGTACCTTATCGTGTTCGTGCTGCATGAAGTATCGAATTTACCAGAGTTTCATTTGTCTCTGGGTACAATCTAGTGATCTCGTGTGCAGTGTCCAATTTCGTATATTACAATGTGGTAACAGCTGACAAAGATTGTTTTTGAAATTTAGAAAAATTATGGTGACCATCCTATATAAAGCGGCGGATTATAATTCAAAATGATTTATTTGCCCAAGGCTAATTTCCAAGTAAATAAAGTGATTTCTTTTTTTTTTCAAATCTAACACAAAATTTAGGATATTTAAATTTTTGAATTAAATTATAGCCGATCTCACGTAGGTACACTTCTGTGCAATAAAATTAAGCACACCAAATATGTTATAGTTTAAAACGGACATAAGCTGTTTTTTTGCGCTTATTGGTGACAAAACTGGTTTTAACACTGTTTAGTCTATGACGTCATATATTTAGACAGTCACGAAAATGTACAGTTTTAACACGTAGCTTCTGTGATGCGCAATGTGAAACAATGTGACATGTTTCTGTTTAAAAAACACCGATTCGAGGTTATGCTCTATTCCCACCACTTAGCACTGTCTTGAACCGTCCTTTCAGAGCGTGGCAAAACTTTTGCGGCGGTTTCATACATGACGTCATTGATTCATCGCAAAAGTGGATAGTTTCAAACCGGTTTTGTCCCGTAGCTCCGCAAAAAACAGCGATAATGAATTTCCTAGTTACAAAAATATGTAAACTTGTCAATTTCCTTAATGTCAAAATTTTATCATTTATTGAAACTGCTGCTAGGCAATTAAAATAGACCCGAATTATACAACTAGAATATTGTAAAAAATAGTCATAAGATTTGTGCTTAATTTTATTGCACAGAAGTGTACATCTTAAATAGTAACTTAAGTGACCAAATAGTTATTTATGATATAAGTGTTAAAAGTAAGATTTTATTTTGAGAGTGGGGAAGATTGCGGAACGAGCGCAGGGAGTGGAGCAACCCTACGAACAAAATAAAATCACTTTTAACACGTAAATCATACACTATTTTTTCTACAAACACAGTAATAGTATATTATAAACCAGGCGGAGAAAGCTCATATTATAGCCGAGCATACATTTCACTGCAGAGGCGCTAGCCGAGGCAGTAGAATGTATGCGAGGCAATTAGTATGCTTTCGCCGCCGTGTATTATATACTATTTTTACTTTCTTATACGTAGTATAAGAAAGTATTGTAATCGTGATTTTTTTCGACTTCGAGATTTTGATGGATTTACCCGTTTTGAGGGCCCCTGAATCCATTTTGACCATTTTCGCCATGATGTCTGTCTGTGTGTCTGTGTGTCTGTCTGTATCCACGATAACTCAAAAACGACTTAACGGATTTGATTCAAATTTCATATTTAAGAGTTTGAACAAAATTGTGGGTGCCACATTAAATCTTTTTCATCTAGCACCAACACAAGTGGTACTTACCTGAAGACATTTTTAGGTTTTTTAGGAATATCTTGAAAAATAAACAATTTACGACATTTTTTTATTCTTTAACATTTATTTAGAATTAAATTTTGAACAAATTTTGTTTGAAACTTTTTTTGAAATTCCGTCAAAAATTTTTATTTATATAGTGGCGCCATCTATCTCTGATTTACAAAGTACATGTTGTTTACATACAGAAATCTATACCGTTGAGGAAATCGATTGTAGCATTACTATTTGAAAAGATCGACGGCTACAACGGCTACGGTTTTATGTTTTGGATATCATGGCAAGTCGATGAAAATTTTTTCTAATATATACAATAAAGTCGTGAAATTGTATTATGCATGCAAATCTACATTAAAGATATCGACGCCAAATTTTTTGTGAATGCTCTTTCAATTTTTAGACGTGTCGACAAAGTAAACAAAGTGTTCTATTTTGCGCCGTTTTTTAATAATTATAAATTATTTACATATTTATATAGTGTTGCCATCTATCTCTGAGTGGCTGTTGTTTACATTACAGAAATCTATTTGTTTTTATACTAAATATTCTATTTGCATTAAACACACGAAGAGCTCGAATAAAGTTATAAAAATTTAAAAAGTGAAAACCAATTAATCCAATCCTGGTGAGAGTGGCTATATCGCCAAACACCAAAAACTTGACATTGCTTTGTAATCCAAGTACGAAGAAGAAGAAGAGTTTGTTAGTCAAACAATTGTCAAAGGCAAAAGATCGAAATATTTTGATGAGAAGGATTATTGTGTACTGTACAGTTTGTTTGAGTGAAACGTTGACCAAAACTGAGAAGTATTTTATAAATCTTCAAAGTTTAGCTACAGCAAATTCAAAGATATCAAGCATTTTTCGCACTGTGGAATGTTGATAAGTATTCTGTTATTTATTTGTCCTAAAATCTGGTAGTAATGAGTGGGACAAGGACAGATTTATGCGTATTGCAATAAGTGCGACAGAGACTATTTGAAAATTGCTGGAAACCCTCAAAATTTTTACAAGAAATTTAACTTAATTTCTTTAGGAAAAGTAATTACTGTGATACTATCCGTATAAGAAAGTCATGTGTTGGGCACATCAGATATTTTTTTTGTACGGCGGAGCTGAAATAAATGCATTGAAATAACATGGGAAGAGTGTCTCCCTCTATGAATCCTAAATTCATTCAGACAGATACCTGCGCAACTAACCTAAAAAAGAATGAAATGTGTAAACTGTCATTTGAACCTAACCTGAAAGTGATGTTACAGAATCTCAAAAAAATATTCTAATTAAAAGCTTGAAAAAAATATCTGATGTGCCCAACACATGACTTTCTTATACTTACGGATAGTATCACAATAATTACTTTTCCTAAAGAAATTAAGTTAAATTTCTTGTAAAAATTTTGAGGGTTTCCAGCAATTTTCAAATAGTCTCTGTCGCACTTATTGCAATACGCATAAATCTGTCCTTGTCCCACTCATTACTGCCAGATTTTAGGACAAATAAATAACAGAATACTTATGAAAATTCCACAGTGCGAAAAATGCTTGATATCTTTGAATTTGCTGTAGCTAAACTTTAAAGATTTATTAAATACTTCTCAGTTTTGGTCAACGTTTCACTCAAACAAACTGTGCAGTGCACAATAATCCTTCTCATCAAAATATTTCGATCTTTTGCCTTTGACAGCTGTTTGACTAACAATCTCTTCTTCTTCTTCGTACTTGGATTACAAAGCAATGTCAAGTTTTTGGTGTTTGGCGATATAGCCACTCTCACCAGGATTGGATTAATTGGTTTTCACTTTTTAAATTTTTATAACTTTA